>CAVNYN010205025.1:0-33175 GCA_963692815.1 Nyctanthes arbor-tristis | reverse complement strand
CCCCCCCCCCCCACCCCAACAACAACCCCCAAAAAAAAAAAAAAAAAAAAAGAGGTATGTTAAATGATTGAACAGCATTTCAAACAGTTGAATCATTAAAAATCCTTGTTTGCTGAGTCTTAACCAAAAGGAAAAACAAAGACCTGGCTCTTTTCTTGACTAAGTTTAAAAATAAATAATAAATAAAATTAAAAAGGAAAAACATGAAGCAAAAATGAAGAATTGCCCGTGAAGGCCGAAGAATCTTCAACATTTACCATGATCTCTGTCTAATAATCGAAGTTGAATCAGCAGTATGTAGTCCTGACCCTTAAATCTAGTTTTCTGATTTTAATTAATATATATATATCTGTGTATGTGTGTGTAAATTTTTATTTAACATTTTAGACCAGCGGTTGATTAAGAAATTGGTGTGTACATGATCTGGCAGTGGCATAACAAAATTAAAGTCGACTCCAAATTCTTGAGTCTTTATTTATTCCTAGTCATTGCAGCATCGTCTTTTTTATTTAATATAAGTCTACTTATTCTTCTTAACAACAAGAATAATGATAGGAGAATTATTTGTGATCAATATATATATATATATATATACACATCGACCTGAGTTACCTATGATTACGATCGCACTCTTCTTGACTTTGTTAATCGACCATTCATTCCAACAATCTCTTGTGGTTTATTTATTTATATTATCTCTACGTTTAAGAAAAAGAAAAGAAAAAGAAAAGATTAATGCTGCTAAAAATGTAGTTCCAGTCTCTTACGTCTACCTATGTGCTTATATTTTCTAATAAGAAAGCATCAATACTGGTATAGACAAATTGTGTTGCTCGCGGAAGGGGGGAGAAAAAAAAAAAAAAACAAAGTTTAATTTCACATAGGGTTGTTAACATTTGCAATTGCTATCAATTTTGTTCTCAATCTTTTTTTAATATCATAAGTCCCCCCAAGCTTTCATAAATTCAATCATAAAGTTTTTATGACATTTTTGATTTTTTGCCTTTACTTTTTTAGATATAAACAAAAAAGTCTAAAAACAGTTAAAATAATAAAAATAAAAAGAAAAATAATTTTTCTAACATACCTGACTAGCTACCAATTCTACCAATATCTCCAACTTAACTAGAAATGACAAATACTTACAACATTTTTCTTTTTTTGAGAAACCGTCCTTTCTAATAGCAGTGGGAGGAACAAACAACAAAATATTTTTACTGTCATAAATGACTATAGGAATTTGTCATTTATGGTTTAGTTAGGGTAGGGTGGGTAAATATATATGTAGGATGGAAAGAAATTATTTTCTTTTTATTTTTTATTATTTTTTATTTTTTAATTCTTTTTATTTTATTTAGAAAAAAAGGGTTATTAAGTTTAAAGGGTATAATTGTCAATTTAATAGGATTATGGACCTTATGTGTGGATTTATGAAAGGTTGATGGCTCGTGGCGTAGGAAAAAAGATTGGGAGCCCAGCTGATACCATGAACAAAGGTTGGGACTATATGTAAAATTCACCCAAAAAAAGAAGTCAACTCCTTTTCTTCAAGAAGATCACCAATAATTTTCAAGTACTAATAGTTTTTATTCCTTAGTGCTTGTTGCCAAAATGGCTGGCATACGTCATTTACAAAGATTTAATAAATAACTAATAATAATAGTATTACAATACCAGTTTAGGTAACATATGAACGATATAGCAAATTAATAAATGTTACTTATTTTTAGACTACTTATCTAATTTTTCAATGAATGACACTTATACACTACGTAGATGGGTGCCGACCACCAAAATTCGGTACTAAGCATTGTCGATGTCAAGATCACATTGTATGTGCTTTCATTGGATGATATAATAAGAGTAGTACTATTTATTTAGACTGAAAATCAGTCTCCAGTCTAGATAAATAATATTATTCATATAATAATAAGCTAAATAAATTAGAAATAAGCTAAGCCACCAATTAATTCAACCCATCGTCATTAAATGAAACGTGTAAATTGGTGTTTAGGACCAAAAATGTTACATAAATTGGATTAGGGTGGGACAAATCACAGGGCGCATCCAACTTTAAGCGTTTATTCCATTAATAACGATGACCCCACCATGCCATTTCTCATACTTTGTATATTAGTCTCAAAATGTTTGTGTGATTTTATGTTTTATTTCTTTTTTTAAACAAATATTTAGGTATTTTTGGACTTAAATAAGCAAATTTTAAGCAATGACAACCAACCACGTGTCGAGTTGTAGTAGCTGCCACCTCAAATGTGTAATTTTGCTGAGTTGTCCACATGATTACTTGGAATGAGCTAAAAATTGCACACTCTAGTGACACCACTTGATAGTGACCATTGAGGCTTATAATGCCAAAATTCAACCTAATATTTTAATGGGCACGTTATTGGGATATGCCCAAAGAGGGCCTCATTTACTGTAGATTTTATTTCTTTCTTGGCAACACCCATGATTGATTCTATATATGCTTGAGTCTATAATCAACCTTACATCACTCATGCCTTAGACTCAAGTTGAGTTCTGGTTTCAAGTATAAACATGTATTATTATACTCTAAAATAAAGTATTTTAGTATCTACCGAGTTGAATACCAAATCTACAACTCTAAGACTTACCTCACTATCTCGTTAAGAAACTAGGTCCGTCAGATATCAAACGTAGCTACTGTCATGACTCATGACTCGCTTGACATATTATGTTGGGTAGTATTTGAATATTGGAAGATAAATACTTGTGATCAATTGTTTATACATTATTCTGTCATTTTCAAAGTAGTATGTACCTAATGTTTGGTTAGTATTTACTTATTTTTTCAAGAGAAATGTATTTATCTAGTTAAATCAATAGGAGAAGATACATTATAATGGCATAGAAATTTTGGCAAAGGTAGCCCCAGGTTCGTGTGCTTATTATTGAATGAATGAATTCCTTAATCTCTTCCACGTTCTACGTATTTGGACATGTCACGTGATGTGGCCACATGCTTGCCTTAACAATAATCACTCAAACGTGCACATAACAAACACTAATCCCGCCTCACACTCTCTCCCTCTCAATTTGTGTATAATAATAACATAAATTATCAACTAATTTTTAAAATCCAAGTTGACAAAACAATTAATGGACCCCTTGTGATCAAATTAAATAATCTAGCATTATAGCCTTCATTTTGTGAGCTTATTCTATACCTAATTGCTCCTAACAAAGGACGTTTCACATTTTAGATCAAGCTTTAACGAGAAGTTGAGAAACCTCAAATCATATTCTGTACAGTCTATCCTTATTAGCGTACTTATTCAAAGGTGGCGGATTTCTTGATTAGATTAGTCTCGTTGTGAATCGTTAGATATCATATTGATCTTGAAATCCGTATATGCATACCAAATCCTTAGATATTGGCCTATTAAGACTTGGGGTTCTATCTTAAAAGGTCAACATGTTAAGAGGAGTAGATCAAGCGCTTATATGTTGGTTTATATTTTTATATTTATTTGATATGGGATTTATCTGTGGGATTTATCTCTTAACATACCCCCGCAAGATGGTGGCTCGTTCGAGCAAACCAATCTTGAAATCCATGTGCTCATTTGAGTCTTAACCGGATCGAATTGCTCGTTTGAGCTTGACGGGCTCTGATACCATTTAAGACTTAAGGTTCTATATTAAAAGGTTAACCTGTTAAGAGGAGTAGCCCAAGCGCTTATATGTTAGTTTATATTTTTATATTTATTCGATGTGAGATTTATCCCTTAACATGGCCACATTTCATCGGGGATTATTATAATTAATTACCCCTTAGCAAAAATGAGTGGACAATAATATCATGTGGTGTGTTAGTTAAGAAACTTGAAAGGTTAGGCATAATTCAGTTGAATATGTACGTATGAATTGGTGGGTTGGGAGTTACTTGGACTGAATTCACGGGGTGATGATATATAACCTAACAAGAAATTAAGTTGTAATAAGTGGGAGTATATACAAGTACGGTAATGCTCAAGCACGTCTCGAAGGTTTTGTTACAAAACCTCCTACCCCATGTGGCATTCATTGATTCACGCCGTATGTATTTCAAATCCATGTGGCGTGTATCAATGCATGCCACATGGGATAAGAGGTTTTGTAACAAAACCTCTGAGAGGTGCTTGAATATTTTCATATACAAGTAAGCATATGAATATAGAAAAAGCAAAAATATTCTTCTATTATCGGGCCACCCGACCAATCAAAAAATATCCAAGTCCTTATTATCACATATATTCGCTTTCCATAAAAATTATCTAGTGCTAGTCACTAATCCCACACGCAAACTGAACCAATGGGTTTCATTTGTTGAATCAATAGGGCCCTATTAACACTATTATGGTACCAGATATTGGCACCAGAAAGGAATTGCCCTAACCTATTACTACACGTCCCGCGACTCGACTGATATGAGAAAATTGTCTTACTACATGTGTGTGTAGATGAGTAGAGGTGGATACACACATGGATTGGCAGTTACCAACCCATCTTTCTTATCCATTAATTCTGTCATTTAATGAAACAGACACTCAAAGAAAGTTATTATTTAGCCTTACTTGTAACGAAAAGAAAGAAAACAACCTAATCCACGACTTTAGTTGTGGTGCTGCTTTTGCCTAACCATCTCTCTCTCTCATACACAAACAAAACACACGTTCTTGAACACTTTGAGGGTTACCACTTACCCACATCCCTTCTTCCCACTCAAAAAATGAAAAAGGTAAAAAAATGTGCCTTAGTGATCACTGACTTTTCGTGAATGAAAGCAACCATTTATTAACAACTGTAACTTTAATTTGGGTTATCACTATAAGAATTCAACCTCAAAGTGTGAGATACAAAAAAAAAAAAAAAAAAAAAAATTAAAAGTAAGAAAATGAATCAATAACCACAAATATTGAATAATTATATCTGAAAAATAAAATGTAAGCAGTAGCTTTCTTTCTTTCACTATTGGTTGATCATGAATCAATGTCAAGCCTTAATTCTTGAATTAATTCCTAGCTAGCTAATAGTGACAATCCACTAAGGCCGGAGAAGGGAAGACGAGCCGCTCCTGGTTGGCCGGAAACGGAAGATGATCGTCCTCTGGTGGCGCTGGGAGGTTAAGATCCAAGGCAAGAATATTACTATTGTTCCTTGGTTTCTCAGAATCATTGGTATTGTCGATTCTAGTAGTGGTACTACTTGGTGGTGCTGTCCTGTGTCTCCTCATGTGACCTCCCAATGCTTGTCCTGATGAAAACTCCGAGCCGCAGATTGAACACTCATGGATTTTGGGCTTGTTTTCACCAGCTTTGAATGATTGGATTGAATTTGAAGGTGGCCTATCGATGAATTCGAACCTAGTGATAATCAATTTCTTCTCCTCTTCGTCGCGGTCAAGAGATGCCGATTTCCTCTGTTCATTAATGGCAGATTTTGGTTTCTTATGGCTTGCTCTGTGCCCACCTAAAGCTTGAAATGAAGAAAAAGTTCTGTTGCAAGTTTTACATTCATAAACATAGATTCCAACCTTTTGATCTGATATGTTAGCCATTTCAGTGAATCTCCTGCTGCAAAACTTGTCTGAGTCTCCCCGGTTTTCTCCACTCTGTGCCAGAAGAATCAAACAGTTGGCCATATCTTCATCTTCCTCAGTGCTGGTAGATATTCCGCTAGATGTCATGCTTGACGACGAGCTCGACTGGGAGGGCCGGTGATTGGTGGTACGCTTCCTTTTGAGGATCATTTGATCATTATACTTTGTGAATTCTTCCAGCAACTCCATTTTCAGACCAAGAAAAAGGTTTGAATAGAAACAACAATAATAATACTTGGAAAAGACACTAAGTAGAAGTGTAAGAAAGTGGAGAGTAGTGATGGGAGAAACTGTGAATGGGCTACATATATATTAATATTTATGTGTGTGTATGAATGTATTGTAATAACAGTTGCCATGAATTAGCCTGTGGCCACCAATATTCCTTGCGTTTCCAACTTAAAAAAAGTGTCTTAAACAAAATGTATAATATAATTCTAATAATAATGTTGTTTAAAATCGAACCATATACAGAACAATACTTTTATGCTACTGAATGAGTCACGTACATTTCACCCAATTGAATAAGCCACGACTATTAATATTTCGAGTTTTCTTGGGTAAGGGAAAAACAAGTTAATTAGGTGTGTTGTGACATGCATTATTAATTTTAAGGTGGAGACAATTATGTTGTGTGCAACAACCTAGTTGAAGGCTAGAAAATTAGAATGCTAAAGACTTCAAAAAGAAATCAAATTCTAGAAAAATTAAGGTAATAATATTATTATTATTACGAGTGTTTGTTAATTAAAAGAGGCATTTATTTTTGATGTGATGAAGAGTGTTAAGAATTAATTGAAGGGGTAAAATGAAACTGACATTGGAAATGTTACACTACTCTAATTTAACTTGAGATCAAGAGATTGTAGCATAAAATATACACAACAAAAAAAAAGAAGTATAGAAAGACGAAAGTTGGCTATAACATTATTATTGTAATTATTAAGTTACCATATCAGATAATAGTTCTCTCGTAAATTATATATAGTATATGATGAACATAGTGATTTAGTAAAAACCCGAAAGAGTTAAAAAGGGAAGGATTGCACGTTAAAAGCATGCTCCACCTCATTCACTTCCTGTCATCTTATACTTAAAGAAAAGTATTCTATTTTCAGAGAGAGAAAGAGATAAGTGAGTGAGGCAAACCAACAAGATTCGGATGGCTTCCAAGCAAACCCCAAAATTGTTTTCCATAAACTATTCCTCTATGATATAATGGCACACCTTGGATCTCTTGTCAACACACACACACACACACATATATATATATATATAAATAATATTCTTGTTAATTATAAAAATTTCTATACAATTGAACTCAGAAATTTATTAGTATTCGATTACACAGAGTCTGAAGTTTCTCTGTAATTAAGCAGGATACATAGTACGTTCAATAAAGAGAATTAATCGAGTGTGAATTATATGTGTTTTATTCAAGTACTAGTAGTATTGATGATGTGTGGAGGAGAAGGGCCAGAGGAATTAGTTGTAACCAATAGAAATAAATAAAAAGCAAAAGATAAAAGGTGGGTACTGTATTGAAGTCTATAGTTTGGATGATACTGACTTTATGCCAACTCCCAACCCAAAATTAGGTGCTTTCTACTCAACTTGCAAAGCTGCAGCTATCTCACACTTGCCTTGTGATCACTTGTTTCATTTCATTATATTCTTCATCAAGCTTTAAACTACCATCCTAATTTTTATGCTTTATGTGGTCAATTCTTAAGTATGTCCCATGTCATATTCTATTCATAACACCAAGTACATGTCTAGTCTTGAAGTTACATGCAACTTAAATTTTTCTAAGTTTTGCCTTCTTAATTGGTTGCTCGAAAACCAAGTCGCTGGGTAGGGTCTTTGCTCTCCATACTTGTGGATTACATCATTAGTAGAAAAGTACATCAAATAGTAGGACTAGGACTAGGACGAGGACGCACAAAGTTACATCCAAATTTACGTTGGAGAGGACGACGTATGGTTTTACCTCTAGAATTACATGATTTTTAGTCAGTGGCGATACAGCGATTATCTTGTCTTGAGTTAAGAGAGATTGCCAGATCCATATCTGACCCTTGAATCAAATTGATCCCGACCATCCACTTCATATATCTTGTACTATAAGCAGCTGCAAGACTCATTTATACGTAACGGTTCTAATTTTCAACAGAAGTAGTGAAAGAATTGAGCAGCAAAGCAAAAGTACTTTATTCCGAGTGCATGCCAATGTCAAATTATTGGATAGAGATATAGGATGGCAGTTTTCAATCATACAACTGACAAATACGGTCGACATATACCTCTATTAGAAACATACACTGAGAAACTTGACGGTGACGACCAGGGTGATTCCAATTAAATAACTTCAGAGGAAACACAAAATGAGAAGGTTCATGGAGTAAAGACGGGGTGATTCCAATTAAGTGGCTTCACTACAGGGGAGTCAAACCAACCACACCTGCATTAGATATATACAATGAGAATATATATATATAGGCACTTTTAGTTAATCAAAATAAGGCTAACTTCAAAAGTTAGTGAGGCTGTAGTAATGTCTTGAACATAGAAATGAATAAGTATATCCTGCATTAGTCCAAATAATCATGTGTGAAAAGAAAAGACTTCTGTCAAAACCACCGTTTGGGAAATTTAGTAAATAGATGGATCACAATGCCAGTACCTGTTAAGACTTAACTTCCAATATCCAAAATCATTATTTTAATTACACACTTAAACTTTATGGCATGATAAGTAGGATTTTTAAAAAAGAAAACTTCGGTTTTCTTCCCTTTCATTTCCCTTCTTTAATTATCTCCTTGTCCTTGACATACCCCGAAACATATGGGACACAGTCACATAGAAGAAAGAGGAGAAGTCAAGCCTTTTGTAAATGTCCTTAACAGAGGCTCTCTTGTAGCTTAGAGAAGGCCTCATTCCAGATACAGACAAATTGTCTAAGGTGAGGGCTCCGAGGTAGATTGCATTTATAATATTCTCTCAAAATGTACTTTAATTAGCGTTTATATTGTACTGACTTTTTATAATCATTAATCTCAGATCCCAGTCTTAAAAAGGACTAAATTAATCATCTACGACTAAGGTATATTCTTTACCAGTTCCTAGCTGAAGGAGAACTGTTCTGGTTCAGAATCAGGTGTTCCTACTCCATTTGTCATATCTTAGAATACAAGAGAATGGTTATTCTTCCCCTCCAAAAAAAAAAAAAAAATACAAGAGGATGGTTCGGGTGTTGGGTTGAGTAGTACCATTATTATTTTTAAAGCGAGAAGCAACATGAGTCAATGTTGGACTAGTTGATGAGAATAATGACATGGTAAAACAACCAAAAGAAAAATCAGCAGAAGACGAACTGATCTTAACAGCTGATGACTTTGAAGCTTTGAACAGCAATGAACCAGCTTATTAACTTATTAAGAAGCCTTCGAAATCTTTAATAACAAGGTCAAAAACTAACAGCAGCTTGACTTGATTACACAGATCTAATATTGTCATTTTACTTTTTCTAGGATTATTACACCTAAAAGCAAAGCTATCCTTTTGTTTTTTAGTTTTTGACTTTTAATGTTTTAGATGGCATTCGTCACTTTCAGTTGACGTCTATGATGATCTCTGATAGAATACAGGCAAGTCAATTATGTAGATTCTCTAGTAGCATTAATTCGAGTATTCGACCGTCCTTCTAACAAGCACCCACGCCCAATTGAAAAATGCATATTTCTTAACCTAGTTGTGAACATCATCCATGGATGAGATTGCTATCACAGTTTATATCTAATATGAACTTAAGAAACATAATTTTAGGCTCCTGTTTTTACGGAAAAAGGTCCACCAGTCTTTTGAATCATTGAAAACTTTATTATCTTTGTTAATAGCCCAATGCTAACATCGTCTAATCTTTCTGTTAATAGCCCAAGAAGGATATTTGTGCTTGGGGTCCTAAAGTAACCATATAAGACTAGGAGCTTGTTTGAAACTCATTATTTTTTCCTATTATAATTTCACCTACCACTTATTTGACTGTTGATTTGACAATTGCTCAATAATCACCACACATTTCAAACTTCAATTAAATTTCCACCACTCATTTCAACTCATTATAATTTCCCATTATAATTTGACCTCATAATGAGAATCAAACCAGTTCTAGTTTAAGAATCCTAATTAGGTAACACAACCTAAATTACATTTTACTTAAGGCCAGCATCTCAAGTGGACCAAAGCCTTAAGTGAGACCAGCTGATCACAATGAACAGGCATTGTGCTTTAACAACTTACAGCATGCCATGCCAACTACCTTTGAAGTCACCTTTATATGACCGGTCCATGCCCTTGTTCTATAGCTTACAGATAACAGAATACAGAATGTTATTACTATTTCAAATTATAACCATTTGAGAAAGTCAATTTGAAGGCTGGAGCTCCGAATGTGGTTTTACAATTAGTACGAAAGCACGCACCCTCCTGGGCAAGATCCTTGTTGCAAACTAAACAGACTGTGAATGGCTACTTCCAGCAGATGCTTGATTTGTGAAGTCAGTGAAATAAAAATATTGGGTACCAAGGCCATTGATTTTGACTGGAAACTAACTGATGTCAAACGAATACGAACCAAGAACAAGAAGGGGAAAGGCAAAGAATTAGAAGAATATTGAGAGAGCTGTAGTTTATTCATACACCAAAGCTAAGGAATACAATGAATGAACATTGAACCCTCTATTTATAGATCTAAAAACCTATACCAGTCAAGGTAGAAAGTTAATTAAAACCATAATTTAACAAGTAAATAATAAACCCTAATCCATCTAACTAGAATATATATGATAATAAATCTCAAGAAGTCATAGTCATATTTCACTATCCTACTAGATAACTGCCTACAAAATTATGTGTAAGATTTGGTTTGTGGGCTTTGAACAACGTTGGAACCTTCTCTTTACAAGCATTCCAAAGTAAGTTCTAAATAAAGTAAGTTCTAAATAGGCTTTACAAGTAAATTCTAGCATCCTTTGTAACGGACACTTGCAAGAACAAGAAATGAAGAAACACTAATTTCATAAAACATCTTTACTAAATCAACATGAGATATTAAACTATATGGTTGACATCAAACATATCACATATGCACTCACAGAAATACTTAATATATAGAAATTTAGCTACATGGTCCAGGATAGATACTTTTGGCGATTGAAGATGTGATGAGAAGAAACTAAGTTTCAGTAAAATGTAACCCTCTTTTGATTCAACATATGAATGAGCTTATGGCATCATGGAGAAATGATCTAGAAAGGAGTAACAGTAAATAAAAAAAAAATTAAATTGTTAATTTCGCAGTGAACAATTAGGAATACGTATGCAAAGAAATAACAAACTTCACCAAGGGAATATGGAAATAGTAAGGTGAAAAGGAAAATACCACATGCCAATCTTCCACCAGCATTGCCTGTGCTTAGACTAAGTTCATGACCACCTGAATGTGAAAAGCAAAGGGAGTAAGGGACAAAGACAAGAATTTTGACGCTAAAAGTTTGAGCATCATTTGTAAGCCGTTCAAATTTAGATTAACAGAAGTTTTACCCTTTCCAAGGTCATCCTCGAGCTCATGAACTACAAAAGCTCTTCCCACAACAGAATTCGGACCGCTCAATGGTATCTGCAAAATTTCACCAATGTAATTGCGTGAGTAATTGTAATCTCTTTAGTGGACTATAACTAAAAACTGGTTACTTCTTGTAGAGAGGTAGAGAGAAAAACCTGGTTGTCCACTATTGTAGCTTCAGCCACACCTGCATTAGTCATTCAACAAGCAATATTGAAAATACTATGATTACAAATTCAAGCCAAAAATATAAAAATAGAACTGCACTAACAAACTACCATTGGCATCAGCAACTATGTTTCCCAGGTCACCCGCGTGGCGGACTTCATCCTCAGGAGCTCCATGTGTCTTACCATTTGGATTAAAATGTGCTCCTATTAGTAGCAACCCACAACCGCATTTATAATCTATAAAAATGCCATTAAATCTTTCAAACAAATAATTACTCTTAAACTGAGTCCTAACCTGTAGAGATACACCCATTTGTTGTGTCTCCATACTCGTGCTACAAATTGAATACAAAACAATAATTAGAATCATATTGTGAAATCCCTAGTTCATTTCCTTGGTTTTCTAAAAAATGAGTCAAGCTTAATTCACTAATAGTACTCACTAGATGAAACCCATGTTTGCCCGGAGTGAGTCCAGTCACACGAACATTCACAGTAGTTGGACCTTAAAATATCAAACACGCCAAAAAAGTAAATGTCAGATATCCATATGCATACTGACGGACCTAATTTATCAAAATTTTGTAGTTAACTTGCATTAGATAGATTAAAATCCAAATCCCAGATTAGCATAAACACAAAATTAAAATTCGATGCAGCAAGTAAAATGCAAGAGAGAGGGAGTTGACCGTCAGCTTCTTGAGTGAGAGTGACAACACCCTCGACACTGGAGTTTCCCTTGAGGACGGCCACGGCGTTCTTGGTGGCGGATGCGACGACCGCAAGAGGGGTGGGGGCAGTGGAGGCAGAGAAGGACAGGAAGGGGCGGGCGGTGGCTTTGAGAGAGAGACCATGGAAGGAAGAAGTGAGCGGGAGTGAAGAGGAGGAAGTGGTACTGGAAATGGTGGGATTGATTGAGAAGGGGAGGAGAGAGTGGTGAGGTGTCGAGGAAAGAATTGTTTGTGCGGCCATGACTGCAAGTGCGACTTGCATTGTCGAGGATTGGATTGGATTGGATTGGATTAGGAGGAGAGACACTTCGGCTCGCGAAAATGATTGTTTCTCTTCGGTCCTTGAAACCAATTGAAAAGCTGGTTCGACCATACCTACCACTGTCCCTTTTACTCGTTTCATTTGAAAGTTATACTAATTACATTTTTAAAGTTTAATGAGTATTCATTAAATTTACCTTGTTATCTATTGATGTATATTTGGGTTTTACAAACCAAACAAGATACAAGGCGTTGAAGCTAGAATATTTTCAATTTTTAGTAGTTTTAATTTAATTTTGCACACTAGAGAGTACCAGAATTTCACTCGTGCGTTGCACGAGAAAAAACAATTTGAAAGTGATTAAAAACAAATTGATCGAAATAATTTTTCTTAAAATCTAGTATCATATAATAAATAATAAAAGAGGTAATATTATAGAAAATTTTATATCATCATAAATATAAATAAATACTCATACACAATCAATTTGAGTAGAATAATTAATCTGCTTGTAGAAGCATGGTTAAAATAAAGAATCATATTCAAAACATCAAATTGAATAAAAATTCAAAACTAATTAACATGCCAAACTTTTATTTATTAGGAATAAGAAAAAATAAATTATTACATTATATGGTGTCCCCAAACTCGTAATCTTAATAGAGTACCATCGAGAAGAATTCTTAATAGAGTACCATCGAGAAGAGAAAGATTAATGGAAACAAATTCTGAAAATAAAAACAAAAGTCATAAATTCAATCTAGAGGTTTGAAAATTATTGTGTGATCACACATATTCATTCTCTAGTAGTTCCACTATTATCATGAAAACGAGCAAAGATTCTCCTATCAACCCAAGTAATATCAGCAATCAAAATTGAACCTAGGAGGATTGAAAATTCTATGCAATTACTTTAAAAAAAGAAGTGGAAACATATAAATAGATGTCTTAATAAGTGCACAAAATCCACAAAAGAGAGGACTAACAAACATGTTGAAAAAACAAATTTTGATTCAGGTAAAATAGAAAAAAAAAAACATAGTAGACGGATTAAAATGTCCAAAAGTCATCATTAGCAGTGGTAATGCTACTGGCTGAATCCGTCTTGTCGAGTTACTCCAAAAATATATATTGTAGACAGAAAACGGACATCATATGTAAAAGTTATGACCCTTTTTCTAAAAAACCGAAAAACGGAGAAGAAAAAGAAGGTCATTTCACGGAATTAGAAAGTGATAAAGGGTGGGAAAATTTTTAGAAAATTTTTTTAGAAAATTTGTTCCTTATATATATATATATGTAAGTGTGTGTGTGTGTATATATATATATATATAGGCAATTTGACGGAATTAGAAAGTGAAAAAAGGGGGGAATTTTTTTAGAAACTTTATTTTATATATATATATATATATATATGTAAGAGTAGACAAAAAAAAACTTTTAGAAAACCAAAACAAAAAAAAAAGGAGAAGAAAAGGAAAAAGAAGGCAATTAAGTGGAATTAGAAAGTGAAAAGATGCAGGGAAATTTTTTTAGAAACTTTGTTCATTATATATATATATATATATATATAGATTTAATTAGGCCATGTTGTAGGAAAAAATTCAAGTGCTCAACAAGTAAGCTAATATATCATATTAGCCATTAGGGTCCTCCATGTCAATAAGTTAGGAAGCTACACATGGGTTCTTGAGTTTCACAACCCTTAAACCCATGTATGGATTATTGATTGGTTTGAAGTACCAGATATTGTTTAATTACATTGATGATAAATAAAAAGTATCAAAATGTTGACTATTTTTCTAACATATGTATAAGTACCATTATGGCACCCATATAAGTGATATGGCTAAATGCATACACATCATGTGGATACATACTGGTACTTGGTGTACATGGATACAACTACGTCATCTTATATATGTATAAGTACCATTATGGCACCCATATGAGTGATATGGCTAAATGCATACACATCATGTGGATACATACTGGTACTTGGTGTACCGATGGATACAACTACGTCATCTTATATATCGTCAATAAAATGTAATTTAGTAAGATATTATCTTGTGTACAAATATGAAATTTTTAACGTGAGTTACAATTGGTTGCCAAGCAAACCCATCCATAATAGGAGTAACATATTTGGATTCCTTTCTATAAAACTTCATGTTTTTGTGAGTTGGTCACTACATTTTTTTTATAACAATACCAGTATATCCTTTCGTGAAGGTGAAGAATCCAGTTACTGTCCCCCCTCATCATCAATTAATTTGAAACATGAACCTCGGCCACTTAGTGATTCGAAAAGAAAAACCTCGGTACACATCACATGGGTTCCTTCTCCTAATTGCAAGCAAAAACTAATGTAGATGCGACAATAAACGAAGGAAGGCAATGCTATGTGGTTGGTGCTAACATTGTGTTGTTTTTGGTGTTTTCGCCCTCATTCAAAGGGCGCACCAAGTTTAGAGGATGCGGAAGGAATGGCAATGTTGCTTGGGCTAAAGTTTGCGAGCTGCTAGTCAAATTTGTTGAATCTGATTCCATCCGACTTGTACAAAGCTTTGTTGGAAATGATGATTTTCTTCATAATGCGGCTCTCTTGGGTGAGATCAAGTTACTTCTAAATACTCTTGATTGTGAACCATGCAAACATATTTTCTTCACATTCTCTTGCTTTTTTGCATCTTATATATCTTGGTTTACGGGCTCGTCGGTTTGTCGGGACCTACTTAATTAATAATAGTATTATTTCTTTAATTTAAAAAAAAAGAAAAAAAGAAAGAAAGAAAGAAAACTTAAGTGATAATAGTCAATAATTGAAAGTACAACTATCGAGAAACAAAGAAGAGCATATACAAAGTAACATGAGCATTATAACTTAAGAGCCCAAAAATATTTATAGGCTAACAGTTGCTTGAAATTTATTTGGAGCTTGGAACGGATTTAACTTGACTCGGTTAGTTTTGTACGAAATCCACATGTAAAAACTCGACTAGCCCAATTACGAAAGAATTAGCACGTGGGAGTGGGAGTGGGCTTGGGCTTATTCGTTGATGGGTATATCGCCTCTTATAGGAGCAGCAAACCCAAAATAAACCCCAACCAACAAAGCTGAGATATGTGAGAGCCCAAAATAATGGCTCAAACGCTAACCCAGATATATATATATATACGTTATCCAAAATTAAAATTGAGCTAGCCATTTTTTTTATGTAGTTCGTGACACTCACAAGTGCTACTCAATCTTCAGAATGCATTGCGGCTCATGATTCTATTTTGAACAAAAATAGAAAATAAAAATGGTTATATTAGGTGTCTTTTGTAATTTTTTCCTTTTGAACCTATTATAATTGTTTCTTAAAATAAATTTATTGGGTAAAATCAGGCTACCATATCGCTTCTTCATTGGAGGAAGCTGATCCTCAACCATGCTCAAACCCTTCGAGGAAATTGTGGCAGGTTATAATTTGCAATCTGAAGTTATTAAGCAAGGTTAAAATCATCGTGTAGAAAGTTATGTTGGATATATATTCTCTCGATGAAGGAAAATTCCATCGATCTCGGCCTGTAAGTGATGCGGTAGTATTAGTGAATGAGTGGCACATGCTCTATTCTTCTGCAAGTGGCCGAATCAAGTCTAGTTATGTAGAATATTTTGGACTTTTCTAGCTGAGAAAATGGGTCAAATTTTCTAGCAGGAGTGGAAGTCTTTCTCTAGTACCGATCGAGCTTGAACTCCTCATTGTTATTGCACGGAAATGTTGGTATGGCTGCAACTGTTGTCTCTTCAAACTGTTGTATTATCCTTCAAGCTTTAAGTTTTATTGCTGAATTTCATTCTGCTACAAAGTTGATGAGGGTTAACTTGTACGAATCGTGGATTGGTTGGTGTAGAGAAATGGATGAAACTAGGACACACTAGGTAAAAGATGAATGTGGATAGTGTAGTGAAGGAAGACCATGGTTTCTCTGCGGCTAAGATCATCGTGATAGGGGAGAATCCGTCTGTTGGTGGTTGGAACAACTTGTGGCTTTGTAGGCAAGTTTTCCCCTTTGCTTGTAGACTGCATGCATGGCTATCTTGGTAGAAGTAGTGATAATGGAAAAACCTGATCTGTACAGAAACCTGACGGGTACCCTTTTTGAATGGTAAAAAAATTTGTCGATCTACGGATTAGATCTAATACGATAATTGCGTAACGAGCAACCTCCATGAAGGCCCTAAAACCTTCCAAATCCATATAGGCCCACTAGGGTTCGGCCCAGTGGAGCTCTATAAAAGGAACGTTCTATCGTAGAACGTACACGCAAAATCCAACTGCATCAATTGGCGCCGTCTATGGGAACCCGATCAAAAAGCATTTGTCACGATCTTTGTGTTCTCTCTATCGGGATCTTATCATGGTTATCTCTTATGTTCTATTGGGATCTATAACTGGTTAAGATCTGTTCTAATATCACCCCTATAACGATTTACTGCCGATCACGCTTGGCTCTTCGAGGAGGACGACAACCTTTTCAGTTCTCACTAGCCAATCTCTTAAGATCACTATTCTGCGATATATATCCACTTCTTAGCGTAGTTCCCAGATAACTCGTTCCTAGCTACACCCATCATAGCCGCGGTGCCCAGGTCGCTCGTTCTTTAGTAGGCCTACGTCCGCCCCGAGTGGTACACAATCGCTCATTCTTTAGCTGGCCTACCTCTGCCCCGAGTGGTACACGGTCGCTCGTTCTTTAGCGGACATATGTCCCCCCCGAGTGGTACACGGTCACTCGTTCTTTAGCAGACCTATGTCCCCTCTGAGTGGTACACGGTCGCTCATTCTTTAGCAAACCTACGTTCGCCCCGTGTGGTACATAGTCGCTCGTTCTTTAGCTAGCCTACGTCTTTCTTGAGTGGTACACGGTCGCTCATTAATCTGTGCTCTTTTTTGTACTCGTGCTATTATTAGTCCGTGCCCCTGCTCTTATTAGTCCGTGCTCATACTTTTATTAGTGCTCGTGCTCTTAGTAGTCCGTGCTCATGCTTTTATTAGTCCGTTCTTAGCTCTTATTAGTATGTGCTCATACTCTTAGTAGTGCTCGTGCTCATATTAGTCTATGCTTAAGCTCTTATTAGTACTTGTGCTTTTATTAGTCCGTGCTCATACTCTTATTAGTGCTCGGGCTCTTATTAGCCCTTGATCATGCTCTTATTAGTCGTGCTTTTATTGGTCCGTACTTATGCTCTTATTAGTCCGTGCTTATGCTCTTATTAGTCTGTACTGATGCTCTTATTAGAGCTCGTGCTCTTATTAGTCCGTGCTTATGCTCTTGCTAGCCTGTGATCATACTCTTATTAGTCCGTGCTCATGCTCTTATTAGTGCTTGTGCTTTTATTAGTCCATACTCATGTTCTTATTGGTCATGCTCAAGTCCGTGCTCATGCTCTTCTTAGCCGTCTTCAAGTCTGTGGACATGCTCTTATCAGTTCTACACCTCTTCAAGTATGTGTACATGATCTTATTAGTCATACCATGTCTTCAAGTTAGTATATGTGCTCTTATTACGCCATCATCATGGCCTTTTCAAGCCAGTACTCATGCTCTTATTAGATAACATAGTTTTATCATACCACTTTACACGATTTATGGCCGAAAGAGCTCAATTCTCAGATCCTTTAATGGTAATAAAGGGTCTCTTTCATATCCACATCTATGTCGCTACTGCTCATTCTCAATTGGCGCTTCTCCAAACGCTCCGCTCGGCTTCCAGTGAATTCAAGTCAAACTCCTCCATTGAAAATGCCTTTTTAAATATTATAATCCCCACCATGGAAAAATCTTAGTTCTCCAATTACGCACTTAGACTTTTGCAAATTGAGCATATAACACAAGATTAATGAACTAAGGGTAATTTACAACTACTGTCCCCAACCTTTCAGCTTTGTTGAGATTACGTCCCCAACTTTTAGTTTTCCTTCTAGGGGTCTTCAACCTTTCAAAATCGCTACACCTAGGGTCCCTCGAATGAAAACCGTTTATTCCTCTGTTAATTTTTGGTGTATTTTGGTAAATTACATAAAAAAATAATTATTTTAATATTAAAAAAATTTTAAAAAATGGGGGAGACTCACCCTCAAGGCTACCATTTCTGGTAGTATAGGAGGAGGAGACTCTCTCTGGCAACTAAAAGGATGGGAAACTCCCCCCTTCTGGCTGTCATTTTCGGCCAGAAGGGGGAAGCTTCCCCTTATTTTTTGGCCGGAAATGGCAGCCAGAAGGGGGAGACTTTTTGGGGCCGGAATTGGCAGTTGTGCTGTCATTTTGTTCAATGGCTGCCGGACAGCCTTGGGGATGGGGAGTTTTTCCCTTTTTTTTAAAATTTTTTTTAAATATTAAAATAATTATTTTTTTAATTTACTAAAATACCCCTAAAATTAACGGAGGAATAAACGATTTCCGTCCGAGGGACCTTAGAGCATCTCCAATGGGGATGTTAAAGTTTTGGATGGTGTATATGAGATATATAGAGAGAAGATGATTATTTTAATTGAATATTGGTGGAAAGGGGTACAGGAAAAAAGAGAGGAAAAAGTGAAAAAGATGAGAGAGATAGATAGAAATTCAAAAATAATGATAAAGTAGTAGTAGTAGAGTCTTGGATGAAGATCCAAAAATAAACCTTACAAGGGATACGGGAGAGGAAAAAGTGGTGTAAATGAGAGAAAAATGATTAAAAGAAAAAGAAAATTAAAAAAATATAGGGTCCACGAATTTTTTTTGAGTTTTTCTCTATCTTGTTTGGACTATGCATTAAGACCTTGTGCATTGAAGATGATCTTAGGTGTAACGATTTTGAAAGGTTGAGGATGCTCAGAAAGAAAACTAAAGGTTGAGGACGTAATCTCAACAAAGTTGAAATGTTGGAGACGGTAGTTGTAAATTACCTATGAACTAAAGAGTTAAATGAACATCACGAAAATTCAAACGCCATGGAGTCAACACATGTGACAAAACATTTGAAAAACAAAACACAAGCTAATATGTTAAAATTAGCATTTTGACCCTTTTGCCAAGATAAGTGATATAATAATTACGTAACGAATGACCTTCATGAAGGCTCTAGAACCTTCCAAAACCCTAGAGGCCCACTAGAGTTCCATTGGAGTTCTATAAAAGGTACGTTATATCGTAGAACGTATAAGCGAAGTCCAACCGCATCAAGATCAAATTCTCCAATTCGCCACAAATCACATACTCAAACAGCGGATACACGATCCATTTCTTTAAAAAAAAAAATGTATAAAGTTGTAATAAAACTCTAAAAAAGATTTATGGTTTTTGGTCATGTTATGAATTTAGAGACTTCGTCATATGAACTTTACAAGAGAAGGATTAAAACAAACAAATAAACAAAATAAAACATATTGGTTAGCGGATTAGTAACATGATCCGCCATTCCGCCCTGATTCACGATTCACCTCAACACAATCCAATCCACAAGTCGTGGATCTCCTTATATTTTCGCCGTACCGCTCCGCCTCGAACTCTTGAGTCTAGTTGCAATATCCTACACAAAACTCGACAAACAGTGGTGACGTAGGTGTTGGTCTAGAAAACTATTAGTTTTTTGGATGATCACTCTATTGCTAGATGTGACTTCATTCTTAGCAGTGCAAATAGAGTAGCCTATTGTATCACTTCTGGGTTCGATATTGAAAAGTGTACGTCTAACACGTTGAAAGAGGAGCTTCCGGACTTCGTAAATCGTTGTATCTTGGATGATTTGAATTATTAATTAATTAAAGCCACTTCCCTTTTTTAAAAAAATAATAAATAAATAAAAGAAAGTCAACAAAGTATTTAAGAAAGTCAAAGAAGTATTAACATATGTGATTAAAATGATATATTCTATATATCTCGCAAGGAATGACAAAAGATATGGAAGACCAATCCCAATGTGAATAAAATTATTAAATATTAAAAGATCGGAAGAAAGATAAAATCCCATACTACCGCCAGAATAAGGTTTGATTTAAAATGTATATGTAGATAATTCTTCTACCGTTTAAAATTTTAGATTGGCCTTATCTTTTATAATGTGGTAGCATTTTTCTCCCAATTAGAGAATTAACTTAAACATATATATTTCTCTATTTACTTAAATGTCCCTAACAACATCTTCTTTAAAGTGACAAATTTGGAGAATGTGTATACAAATTTTATGTATCTCATATATGTACAAATAGACTCATTAACAATCAACCGTCTTTACACTGCGGGCTTACTAAAGTTATGTGATCAAGATTCCATTATCAAGCACGTCGAGCACGATCCTATAGTAATCCATATATTATATTGTCCCCAAGGGTTGGATGAAACAATTGCTTAGACAAGGATGTACTGAATATTCATTCCTTTAATGAGAATTAAGCTTTTTTCCTTCTGGAAAAAAAAAAGGTTCCATTATCAAGTATTATTACTAAATAGAAAATTTTCTTCTCTAAAAAAAATAATAATAAAAGATAAATAAATAAAAATTAAAAATTTTCTAGCATCCATACATGTGCCTTTATGACACTCATATAGCAACGAGACTGTTTATATGTACGTCATGTAGATATATTTATCAATGTGACATATATACATGCAACTATATCACAAGTTTAATCCGGAGACACTGGGTATGTGGAATATTCTTCTTAACTAATTTACATGGCTCTATATGTGAATTTGTAAAGCTAATGAAATAGAATATGCTATATACACAAAGTGTCCCTGGCTCAAAATTTGCTATATTACTCGTATGAGCGCTAAAAAATTTATTCCTAAATTCAGAAATCAAATTTCAAATAATTTGTCTAGACGTGCAAGTGTAATTGCAACTGCTTGCCGCGGATTTGATGAGATATTATTCGACAACGTCGGCTCCACATCGCACGTTATTATTTTATTTTATTTTATTTATAGTATATATAAAACAAAAATAAAAGCAGAGCCAGGCTGTTTATGACGCCAGAGTGATAATTGATGGGGACGTTCACAATTGAACATCTTCATCATATCTCCTCCTCCCCTCATAAATGTCTATGCCCCAACAAGTACACATGCTTCTGTTTCCCCCCATCACTCATCCGCTATCTTTTAATTCATTCCTTAAATACTACACTGGACAAAAATTTTGCAATGTCTCGTATGTTTATACATAGATACATGCAGTTATATTGTGTACATACATACAGCCACATACAACATTGAGTGCTATAACGATGTAAAATTTATTGTTACACAACATTTCCAAGACTCGAGACTTGTATTGGTCACACATTACCCTGTGTCGGCATTTTTTTTTTTTAAACTCTGCGTATGCTTAAGATATGATTTTGATGCCTTTTCGTGTCTTCTAATTTTTTTTTTTGGACTTTAATTTGTATATTGTTTAAAATTTTCATATTAAAAAAATTTGTGTGCATAGAATACCATAGCCTCCATTGGTACATCTTGTTTCAAGATCAAAGTTTGGCCAAACCTCGTACTTCAAGGGGAAAAAAAAACAATTGGTACACCAATTTTTATTTGAACACGATAAACCCTTATTCACATAAGTCACATACCCACATATGGGGTCATGTGAAGGTTCATGAACCCATATGCGTGTTGATGCGCAATTAGAGTTATTTTTCCATACAGTTATATCGAGCTCTATACATAGAGTATGGGTGAAAAAGGGCCAACTCAAGAAACCAAAATGTGATTTCATACGTGTGGTTATTTTTTATTGATTATAAGTCTCCTCTTTAATGAAATCCTATATGACTCTATAGAAAAAAAAAACGTAATTAAAATCCTCTTTGTTGTCACACTATTGCTACTAATGTTTGATCTCAAAGAATGGCGCAAACTGAGTTGTCTATATTGTTTAACAAATCTCATCAGATGAATATATAATCAACTTTTATTTTTTCCAGTCGTATGAATTTGTGATTATTAAAAAAATACATCTAAGAATGAATGATGGTACTTTAGGAAATAATTTCAGATCGGACGATTTACTGAGGCTAGTGGAGATATGTTGTCCCATATCTCCCTTTATGGAAGGACCCAATCCTACACTGTTGAAGATTTCTTGTCGTTTTTTGGCTAATTATATTAATTAAAGTAAAATTTCTTACTTCTCATATCATTGCTCTTACTTTTCAATTCAATTCAATAAAATAACATGGTTGGGTTCACCTTCAATAATTATTTCACACACTTGTTACCCCTTTTTCATGTGAGCACTAACCAAACATGGAAAAGTATTTTAATTTCAAGTGTGACCAAATTCAATACTTGAAGCAAATAAACACCTTTAATTAATCGAATCTCTTACGTGTAAGTTTCACTATAACTAGACTTGATAATTAGAGCATCTTCAATGCTTGGGGTGGATTGTTGTTGATGTGGTAAGGGAATGGAAGGAGGTCTTCTTGAAGTGGCTCAAAAGTCCATTGAGTAAAGAAGGACAATTCAATTCCAGCTCCAATGCACCGTTTCTATCATATGCTAAATAAGGAAAAGAAATATTAAAAATATAAAGGAAATGGAGAGATGCAGGGAAACCACGGCTCAGCCTCAGTGTCAGAAGGTCTCACCCAAGGTCTCAATTGAGACCTCCTACAAGACCCAATCTTCTTTTTTGTGGCCAACTCTGCAAGAACATGTTCCATTTCTGTGTGCATTGGAGAAGAGTTTTTGGCAAAAAAATGCATTTGCTTATGTGGACTAGACTTTCACCACAATCCACTCAAGCATTAGAGATGCTCTTATGAATAGGCTTTTTTTTTTTGTAGACTACTTATGAACTAGACTTGATACTTTTAAAATATTAATTTTTTTTTCATGAAAATTGAAAATCATACACACCTATATCAAAAGTTCTTCCAAGTTATTATACATAAATAATGATGTATTAAGAATACATGTAAGTTATTTGCTAATTAATAATAGTGAAATCATTTTAAAATAACCGTTTCTAATGTTCTACATACACTTTTGAGGTTTACTACATATGATATTTACTCATCCTCCTATTTTTCTTCTTCTAATAACTTCCAACCATAGTGTAGAAACAAGAATATGGGTATGTTAGGTTTCATGTATATCATCGAGCAATTGCGAGATGAGCATAGAACAATGGAAAGTGAGCACAACACCATGAGTTCAAAATTTTTAGAATCATTTGAAACAATTTTAAAAAGGATTAAATTAAAAAGGGTTAATTTCACAAATCGTCTCCAACCTTTGAGTTAAGTCTCGATTTCGTCCCCAACCTTTGTTAAGGCACCTCACAGCCTCCAACATTTGATAAATTAGCACAAATAATCCATGTTTACACTATTCCACAAAATTTTTAACAAAAAGATGATTATACCCCTTAAATTTTTAATTTAAAAAAAAAGTTTAAAAATAATAAAAAAATAAAGAAAACACCACCCCACCCCCATTTGGCCGCCGTAAACGGTAGCTTATGACAGCTAAAGTACTGTCAGAAATGGCAGTAGTGCTGCCGTTTCTGGAAGCACAAATGGGGGGGAGTCTCCCTCCATTTGGCTTCCGAAAACGGCAGCATTGGCTCCCGAAACGGTAGTCAAAGTGCTGCCAGAAATGGTAGCAGTGCTCCTTCCCATTTGGCCGCTGTTTTTGGTAGCATAAATGGGGGGAGGCTCCCCCCTATTTGGCCGCCCACTGTTATTTCTGACAGCACTTTGGTTGCCGAAAACGGTAGTATTGCCGTTTCCTACTGCCAAATGGGGGAGGGGCCTCCCCCCTATTGCTGCTGTTTGTGGCGATGGGGTGGTGTTTTCTTTATTTATTTCTTATTATTTTTAAATATTTTTTTAAAAAAATTTAAAAAGTTTAAGGGGTATAATCGTCTTTTTATTAAAAATTTTGTGAAATAATGTAAAAATGGATGATTTGTGCGAATTTATCAAATATTGAGGGTTGTGGAGTGTCTTAACAAATGTTGGGGACGAAATTGAGACTTAACTCAAAAATTGGGAACGATTTGTGAAATTAACCCTTTTAAAAATTTTAGTTCAGTTAAATGATCCCAAAATTGTACATTTTTAAGCACTCCAATAGCCTTATCATCCATTTATTCCTGAAGACATTATTGTTCTTGCCTTTATTTTCTAAAAATACTTCTTTCTTATCTATGATCACTATTACTATCATACTGTCTCTAATATTCACCATTTGGAATGTTGGATTATTAGAGAGTTGACTAGAAAAAAGTTTAATTAAGTAGATATCTTTTTAGATTGGAAGTTATCCTTCATTGCTCGAGAAATTAGCAGGATTATTTTGCTAGATGCAATTATGATTTCCAACTATACGTTTGACGGGATTATTCTATCAAACGAACAAACGGCGAGAGATCATTGAACAACACACATGTAGTTCGTCTAATAACGAGACAACTCATATGTGATTTATCTAATGATCTTATCTAATAACGGGACAACTCACATGTGATTTATCTAATTATCTCTTATTATGTGTCTATATTTGGCGAAGGATCATTTTTAATTATAATAATTCTATCAAAAAACAATAAATAATAATGCTCTTTTAATGACTCCGAACTGCATTGCTACAAGTTTTATACGGATATGAGATTTTAGTTATTCAATGGCACGTTGCCAAAATGATATAGTATGTTATAAATTGGGTTAGGTTTGTCTCGTAAAGTAGTAATAATAATAATTACTCAACATGTGTTTGGTGTGCATGTTGCAACGTACCATCAAAGGGTCCACTAATTTCAATTTTATATCATATCCGCTAATTAGCTACCAAACCTAACATCGATTGTGCCACCGTTGAATATTCGTCCGAAGGGTGGCTTCACACCTTCACACCTTCTCCTCGTGGCTTCACTCTTAAATATGTATGATGAAGCTCGATAAAGATAATTGTTTTAGGCACTAATTTAAGATTGAGAATAACCAAAATGGTAAGTTACCAATAATTTCATAAATAAAGAATCAATTAAAAAATATATAATTAAAATTATTAGGCAGGAAATGTAAGACACTGATATACTATCTTCAAATGTCAACTAGTACCTCCGTCACATAAAGATACATCAATTCTCATTTTTACATATATTAAGAAAAATGTAATTAATATAGTGTCATCATTTTCATAACATACCCATTTATTTATTAAATATTTCACTTTAAATAATATAGGGTTAATTTCACAAATCGTTTCTAACTTTTGAGTTAAAATTCGACTGAGCCCCCAACCTTGTTTTTGGACCTTCTGGGTAGTCAACACTTCTTAAATTTATACAATAGATTATTTTTGACATATTCCATCAATATTGCCGTCAACTTGCCAATAAAATTACTGTTATACCCTTTAACTTTTTAAAATGACTGTTTTCATTTTTTAAAATTTTTTAATATTTTTAAATCTTTTATTTTTAAAATTAAAAATTTAAGAGGTATAACAGTAATTTTATTGAAAAGTTAATAACAATATTAACAGAATTCGTAAAAAAATGATTTATCGTGCGAATTTATAAAAGGTTGACGACCCAGGAGGTCGAACAAAAAGATCGGAACCCAGTCGATTCTTAACTTAAAAGTGATGGGCAATTTGTGAAATTAACCCAATAATATATTATTTTATTGATATTAATGCATAGTAATTAAATAAAATATACGGGTATAAAAGAAAAATGTTTATTAATGTGAACACACCAATCTTTGTTTCTTATAGTATTTAAACCCCTAAAAGTTTTTGCTATATTTTTTTTTGAATTTTTATTTAACTATCCTCTTATGTTCTTAATGATCAAATACATTTTAAAAAATTTGATTTGTATACCTTAAAATCATATGAAAATACGTAGTTGTGTATACTTAGATATTACATTATTGTTTATTTTAAAATGTTAAGCAATTCTCACAATGAAATTTTTATAATCAAGATATCATTCAATACAAAATTTCATCAAATAAGAAGTTAAAAATAAAAATATGATAAAAATAAGTTAATGATTGAATTGTAAAGAATTAAAAACATAACGGATAATGAGTATAATTAAAATTTAGTGTGATTAGTAAAAGATGTGGTGTCAATATAACCACCCTTCTAACAAACATTCTAATTTAACTTTTACAAGTTGGAATAATATTTGATTCTCCAAATTTGGAAAGCCAAATTCACTATCTATAGTTTAATAGCTACAAGTTTCAATAGTCTTTTCTTGTTTTAACAAAACTACATTCAATATTACTAGAAATATGGTATAAAAATGTTTTCTGAAACAAGTAAAATAAATAGTTAAAAATAAAAAATTTGTTAGCAAATGTAAAAAATTTTCCTCTTTAAATTTAAAAATTCTCTTTAAAAAATGAAATATATTCTTTTAAAATAAAGAGACAGTCAGTTAGAGATGCTGTCAAAGAAAAGACAAGGAACTCAAGAACCTTACTCTAGAATCCACAGTAGAAATAAAACTGGGAATTTTATTAATTGGAATATTAATACTAATTAGAAAATTCCTATATAATAATAATAATAATAATAATAATATAAAGGCCCTAAAGGCAAAACAATAAGCTAATAATGTCCCAAAAAAAAAAAAGAAAAAAGAAATTATTACAATTTGAAAAATTGAAAAGGTTAATTTTAAAAAAAAATACGAATATATTTGGAGAATTTGATCCTATTTATTTTGAGAATTTATAATGAGGAGAGAGATAGAATGTGTATTAAAAATGTAAAAAAGTGTAAAATATGTGGTTGTAATTGAACAGTTGTCAAATCAAATATCAAATTAATGATAGATAAATTTATAAATTGAGAGAATAAAGGTGATCAAACAAGCTCATACTCTTTTCAATGCAATTCATTATCATTGATCCATTTAACGATAAGTTTGTTTGGCAATTAGTTGATATCTTTTAGGCTTGAACCTTGGGCTAGGCGCGAGTCCCATTTATACCTCCTATTGGACTAGGGTTTTCTGTCCACTGGTAGAGAAAAAAATTGAGTTTCAGCTTGTAATTAGCGTACATTTGATTAGGTAAGCTATTTGAATTGAATCTAATGGTTAAAATGTAGTGATTAAACCGATGGCACACTCTATGGTATTCAAAAAACTGCGTGACAATCACTCATTAAGTGTATTGAGGGCGGGCTATAAATAGTGTCTAAAGAACACCATAAAAGCACCACTCAAACTTAATTATATGTAAGCAATAATCAACCCCGCCATTAAACTCGAAATCTCGTGATTTCCCTTGGTATGCGTGTGTCATGTCATCAATTAATTAAAAGTTATTATCTAATTAATTAAGTATTACTCACAAGTCACATGTAACTCCCGGGTTTCTAGACTATTCTAACCCGAATATATAATTGCCCGGCCCGAAAGTATCGTCAAAAAGACACCCGCTCCATACCCGTCACATCACACCGTTCACATGACGTGGCCCTTATCCTTAACGAACACGTGTCACTCCCTGGTTAACTTAACTGATCACCACTTAGCTGTCTTGGTCCCCCACCCCTTCACCATTACCCTCGCATTCTTCCCCCGCATCTCATTATGTACAATTTCACCGGCTACCGGTTCAACCCGTTCCAACCAAACCAGCATGCACTCATTTTCCAGTATAAAGTACCATCCCATGCACATTATTGTGACACCCCCCATAAAGTAATCGGAATACAGACACCATGCCGGCCGAGCAGTACTTCAACGTCCCCCTCCGACGGCTTGCCATCGGCCACCAGGATGAGTTCCGGCAACCCGGCGCCATCAAGGCGGCCTTCGCTGAGTTCTTCAGTACTCTGATTTTTGTTTTTGCCGGCGAGGGTTCCGGCATGGCGTACAACAAGTTGACTGGAAATGCTCCTAACTCGCCCTCGGGCCTCGTTGCCGCTGCCGTCGCTCATGGTTTCGGCCTGTTTGTGGCTGTCGCCGTTGCCGCTAACATCTCTGGCGGCCATGTTAACCCGGCAGTCACTTTTGGATTGTTCCTTGGTGGAAATATCTCTCTCTTCCGTGGTATTCTTTACATCATCGCTCAGCTGCTCGGCTCTGTCGTAGCTTGCCTCCTCCTCTGGTTCTCCACTGGGGGACTGGTAAGTTTATGTTACAGTACTCATCACTTCGATTAAGGTGTCGGTTGTGATAACGCAAGGCTTTCGCCTGTTTACAACTGAAGTCAAAACTGTTGTCAAACGGGCCTAAAATTAAAGTACTGTTTAGTCTTATTGAGTACTGTGTACTATGCAGGAAACATCTGCATTTGCTTTGGGCTCGGGCGTGTCAGTATGGAACGCCTTTGTATTCGAGATCGTGATGACATTCGGGCTAGTGTACACTGTCTATGCGACAGCTGTCGACCCGAAGAAGGGAGAATTAGGGATTATTGCGCCAATTGCGATCGGTTTTATTGTGGGTGCCAACATCCTAGCAGGAGGAGCATTTACTGGTGCTTCAATGAACCCGGCGGTGTCATTCGGGCCGGCTTTGGTCAGTTTCACATGGACCCACCACTGGGTGTACTGGGCCGGCCCTCTGATTGGTGGTGGGCTTGCGGGTATTGTCTATGAAATCTTCTTCATCAGCCATTCCCACGAGCCGTTGCCCGGTTCAGAGTTCTGATTTAAATTAATAAAAACCCGGTCGGCTACTTTGTGCTTTTGTATTTATTATGCTGTTTGGTGAGAGGTTTTTAAGCTTGTACCCTTTGCTATCTCATTTGTACTTCTAATTCCTTGTCGAAAAATTGTATCCTGTATTTGCACCTACTTCTTCTCTTCCCATTTCCAATATTAATTACTGCCTATTTTCTATTATTAATAATTAATAATCCTGTGTCTACCTTTATAAATACTACCTATTTTCTATATTGGTTCGATCCTTAAAATTTGCTACAAATATATATGTAGAAATCCAGAATTATATAATTCAGATGCAAATTCTAGATTGACATCTGAAAAATTTAATGCATTTCTCACAAATAATTATGTGATGGGAGATCTGACGTGTCACTGATTAGCTACATTATTATTGCTTTCAATTAAAGGAACAGGTGCACTTTAATTATCTTTTCATTAGTCATTTTGAACTTTTAAGATAACTTTTTAAGGAAAAATCACATGTATTGTATCTTAAATTTTTTTTTTTGAATATCGTAATTGTACCTGAAAACTCAAATTAACGCAAGCCTACAGGGTTTTTATTTTTTTAAATAAAATATTATATGGTGGCACTTGAAATTAAAAAATCGTCCCACCGTACAAATTTTAGGATAAGAATCAAGAAATATTATATTATTTTATCCTAGACCATAAACTAGATTAAATTTGACACGATCGATTATCTAATTAAAACAAGATTTTTGAACTCATTTGTGGAGTTTTTTTTATAGAATCAATGAAACCAACACATTTATAAAATACGAAAAAACCAACATTTTATAGTTGTGTAAGAAACCACTTGCATTTTCAACATTGATGCTATTAAATGGTATTTATTTAAATATTAATATCAGTCATTTTCGCATAAAAAACTAACCTGTCTTTTGAGTAGAATTCCACCTGGATCAATTTGCTTTGACGATTTTTTGGATTTGATAAGCACAAAGTGAATTACCCAATAATGTGAAGCTACCCGTAACCTCTTGGATTAATCTAGTTCTTGGATAACACCATGGCTGTGTTTTATGACAATGACATTGTTAATGTCCTTTTACTCGATACCGTCCATTAATATTATTCACACTTAAGTGAGACGTTTTGGAGTGTATTGGCGAATTTGTAATTGGCAACATGTTACTGAGTTGATGGCGGGAGGCTCGAATTGATTGATTTGATGGTATAATTTGTTCGCTCAGAAAAAGCCGAAATTAATAAAATCTGTACTAATCAATCAATTATAATACACAATAGAAACATAAAAAAAAAAGTCTATTTTCGCCGACCATATCAAGAAAATGGATCTCTATCTTGTTACTAGTAACTAGTGAAATGGAAAGGCAAGAAATGTGAACGGTATCGCGATAGAATATCCTAGCGTTTTACCATCTTTGAAATGAAAAGTGACAAAATTGAGAAAATGAAAATAGTGGGAATGGACCACAAAAGCCCAAAAAAGAAGAAGAAAAGTATCTTACAATACACATGGCAATGCAGTGGAGGTCAATTGCACATACCAATCAAACGCCTAAAAATATTTTCTGGAAAGTGACATGCCCTTGTGGTTCACATGGTGTGGGTCTAGTTTAATGGCACTCTTAGCTGACAATAAGCAAAACTCTCCGACCCGACTGGGTCCGAAAGCCGGTTGGCCGGCATAATACGAAAGGGAAGTTTTGAACCGTATTGCTTGTTTCATTTGAATTTCGAATGTTCAAAATTCTCTTTATAGTTTTGTTGGTCGCATGAATTGTCATTTAGAATAGCTTTTGAAAATAATCATCTGTCTAAACATACTTTAAGAGAAAATCAAAGTACAACATGAAAGAATATGTACGAAACTGTATTACAGAAATGAAAAGCCCTTAAATTTGCAAATAAAATAGATGTCATCCCCACATTTTAATGTACCATATAGTCAAGTTTCCTTGAAATAATCTTAATAACAAATTTCAAATGTAGCAAACTCTACCATGTGCTACTGATGACCAAATTAAAAAAAGCTTCTCGAGGCTGGAACATGTAAAAGGAAGGGTTTCTTAGAATTGTTAAGTTGGCATTCATGAAAAAATGGGCCCGTTTCACCTAATGATTATGGCTGCATTTTTTTTTTCCCCTTCTCCCACTTTTGAGTACCTCGAATGGAATATCTAATTTAACTGCAGAATAAGAATTAAAGTGTTATGATGACAATCTCCCCCTTTTTTTCAGAAAAAAATAAAAAATATATCACTATTATTTGATCGAATATATCACAATACCAATTTACATAATTATTACATGTAGACTAGAAAGTATATGTCATGTAATCTAGTAAAGCATTAAATGTTAGAATATTAATCTAGATTAATAAATCTTAGTTTACTGTATCTTAAGTTACACATGCATCTAGAGTTCGGGATGAATGAAACGGTTTCACTTCTATTAAAGTTTCACTGAATGAGGAGTTTACTACAATATGTTACGAGTTTATTAATTGAAGTATAATTGATATTCTTTGATTTAGTAGTATAAAAAGAGATTGTCCATTATACTTGAAGAATCAGAGAATAAAATCCATTTAAGTTGAGAAATTATTTGTGAGTTTTAAAGGGAATAATATTCTTCTCTTGAGTTTCTATCACATATTTGTGAGTGATTTTTTATTAGGTTCTTCGCACACTTCCAACATTTAAATGCGCTATTTAAGTTTTTCTTCTTCTTTTTTTCCTCAAATTGACATTGTGGGCTTAATTTTTCTTTTACCATAGGGGAAATTACCCGAAATATTGTGCACAGTGAGTTTTTCCTATTTTTACTTTGTTGTCTTTTTTTATTTTCCAAAAAATAATTTTTTTAATTTTAATGTTATTTTGTTATTTTATTTTATGTTATTTTTACTCCCCCACCTCCGCGGGTCAGAGTCTGATCACCAGATTCCAGCGATTTTTTTTTAATTTCCGTTTTTTGCATTTTTTTTCTTTTCCCCTTCATTCTTTTTAAATTTTTTCTTTTTTCCGGCGATGTTGTCGGAATCTTCTTCTTTTTCATTTTTGTTTTTCGCTTTTTTGTTTATTTTTCGTTTTCTCTTTTCCTGTAAAATTTTTTGACAAATTTTCTACATGATAAATAGGGTAAATTTCATGTATCGTTTCCAGTCTTTGCATTTAGAATCGCCTGGATCACTAACATTTTTTTAGCGTGCTGTGTCCTCAACCTTTCATAAATATGTACAAAAGATCTCTCTTGAAAAGGGAAGGCCTCGCTTCTCACTGCCATTTCCGGTAGCTTCAAGCTGCTAGAAATGAGAGAAAAATGGGGGGAGACTTCTTCTGCAAAAATGGGGGGAGACTCTCCCCATCTTTCTACCATTTCCGGCAGCTTGCGGAAATGGCAGTGAGAGAGGGGCCTCCTCCTTTCGTTTCATTTTTTTTCCTTTTTATATATTTTTAAAATTTTTAAATTCCTTTTGCTTTTTTAAAATTTAAAGGGTAAGGGTATTGAGGTAATTTGGCCCATGAGTTAACGGAATTTTGGATGGATTCTATCAAAATGGACATTTTGTGCGTATTTATAAAAGGTTGAGGACCCAACTAGTTAAAAAAAAGTTAGGGACTCAGCTGATTCTAAGTGCCAAGGTTGGGGACGATATATGAAATTTACCCTGATAAATAATATTTTTGCGTTTGAAGGTTCATTATGTGTAACAAGTTATGCTATCCGCTTAACAAGTTATCTTATATTTTGTAACAAATTATGTTATTTGTGTAACAAGATATGTTTTTTGTATAATAGCCTATATTATTAAATAATCTATATTATTATATAACAAGTTAATATAGAACACATGACAGAATAGATTGAGAGAGAATTGGATCAAAGATCAGTTGAAATTTGGGCATTTTTGGCGTTCTGTGCAAAATTAACCATATAATATCTTCCCATAAGTGGAACAACGAGGTGATCAAAGTTCATCAACCTTTAAACCTAAGTTGATGGCTATCCGAAGTCATTTAGGCCTTCAAATTTACAATTTTCTATTTTTATATTTTTTCTAATTTTTTTATAATTTATTTTTCTATGT
>CAVNYN010205017.1:0-12841 GCA_963692815.1 Nyctanthes arbor-tristis | reverse complement strand
TTCACCGGCCCCCCCCCCCCACCAAAAAAAAAAAGAAAAAAAGAAAAAAGAAAAACGGAAAAGAAAAAAAACGAAAAGAAAAGAAAATATGTAGTACCAGTTAATTACCATATGAAAGGAACCCACAATTATCAAGTGAGTCAAAGATACACACTTCTACAGTTCACACCTTACCTCTTTCTTTTCACTTGTTATTAATCTACCAATATGCAAAAACAAAGTGAAAGAACTGAAAAGTTGAATTTTTAACAAACCTCAACCTTGTATGCGGTGGGACCAAGAAGCACTCTTTTTTTCAGATATACTGTGGGTATCGGATCCCGGAAACACATATGAGTCAGCTGTAAAGAGTGTTGCAGCATCAGTATCAAAACTGCAATCCGGCCAAACTGATGGGCGCTCTCTCCGAAGCATCACTAGCTTTGCTGGGAGCACATTCTGGGAGGAAAATTTTGCCTATGTCATTACCATGAAAGTTAAAATCCTCGGTGATAATTCATCATTCAGAAAACGAAATATATTTAAAGAATGTCTTAAATATCAGCAAGAAGATGTTTTGTGTGCCTAGTAGCATCCGAGACGTGCTTCTGTTTGAATTCTTTTGTTTTATTGAGGCATGCTACTATAAAAGGACTTGCACGGAATGACGCCAATTTTAAAATGGAAGAACAAATCTTTGAGAATTTAACAAAAGTTGACTATGTTTTGTAGTCTAAAACATGGACCTTTATTACAAGTAGATCTCACAACAGCTAAATTAACCAAAGAACACAAATTGATGAAACTCATACATGAGTACAAAAACTGAAAATCAATCACTTCAACAAATAATTCAAAATAAGTAAAAAAATGGTCAGGTTTATTTCCAGGTAAAAAATCAAAACCAAAAAAAAATAGGGAACAATAAAAGGAACAAAGTAAATAAAAGTAGAAACACATTTATAATAATCGAGCGGATAGAATAAACCATAATTAAACATCTAACACAAATCCTATGAAGTATGATTCAGCAACTCCACCTTTATCATAGACTTAAATCTGGTAAAATGTCGTGTGAATCTAAATAAGGCTGGAGTCATAATTCTAACTTTTTATTTAGGCATGATAAAATAAGAGATCCCGCATGGAATAATTCTAAAAAATTATAAAAAAAGGGAATTTATACAAAACAACCTTATTCTTGTCCTCCAAAATATGGGCCTTTACAACAAAGTTGATTTCGACAAACTTTTCAAGTACATTTATTTATACAGCAGTATAGCTTTGGTTTCCTTAAGCAATCATACAATACAATAAAGTTAAACAATAGGGGAAAAAATGTTTACTGCATATCATTTCATTAAGGTTTTGAGTATTTTTGCTTAGTTGTCAGCAACAATAGTAGAGATTTATTCAATAGCGTCATCCAACCTATCTGATATTCCAGTGTTCCCTTTGTCCTACATCATCAAAAGAATTAGTCTAAGCTTCTTACATTTCAAGAGTAAGCATTCCCAATAATTTAAGATTCCGTGAATCTGGATTCTGGAAGTAAACTGACAATCCAAGATATATGTAACAAGATTTTTCTAGTCAATCCATTGAACTCAAACGTATCAAGCTGGACAGTACCCACCACCAGTAAGAAACGTCGAACCCCATAGAAGCAGCGCCATAACAAAGTTAGAGAATATCTTACTTTCTCTTTGTAAAAATCAAAGGATCCGGTATCTTACATAATATCTTTCTTTCTCTTTGTAAACATCAAAGGATTCGGTATCTTACATTGGGAACCTTTCCGGGACATCCATTAAGACCTCCAGGTTTTACGTGTCGTTGGCACAAGCACCACCCAGGTCCTTTGTTAACACTATTTAGAGAGCCAGTGACACCAAGAGCTACAACACAACAGAAGACTGCAACTACAATGGCACCTAATGACTACCACGACTTTGGGTTTAGCCATTTTCATGTAAAGTATCATTCCTAGAAATCTGAAGAATGAATTATTAGTTCAGATTTCAGATTGATTTCAGATCAATCAAATATATGGCTAACCCAACTTTGAGCGTGCTCAGTACTAAAAATCTGCTTAGAATTATAAACTCATCCCAAGAGGGGAGAAAAGAAACAAAATAAAAAGAACTATAAATAAGGCTTACATAATTTTGACGACATTGTGCACCTTCCAACAGTATATAGATCTGGTCAAACATGCAATTTAGGAACCATTAGATGGATTTACGAGAGATTTTAGATGATACTTACCATTGTGGTCCACATCCAATCCCGAAAATTAAAGGAAAAACTGATTCTGATAAAAAGAAAGAAAGAGAGAAAGAAAGAAAGGGAAAAAAAAAAGAAAAAAAGGAAAGAGAGGAAGTATGATGAGCACACAACTTTACAGGCACCAAATCAATTAAAAAGAACTGGTAAATTCCTTGGGCATTAAGAAGAAGATCTAGTCTAACAATGAGATTAAATGAAAGAAGCCAAGAGAAATAGACAATTTCTAACCGTAACCAGCAGCGGCATGGAAAAAGCGACCAGAGAAGGAACAAATTGAGTGAAGTAGGCAGAGAGCACCATTCCTGTTCCGAAGAATCTTCAAGAGCAAAAACCATGGTTCTCAAATCAAATGATAGAATCATGTAAATTCCTGACACTCCAAGTGTACTTCTGAAGAAAAATTATAAAATGACACCAAAATCGGTGAAACGGCAAGGATAACCAAGAAGCTTTATATTGTAAAGATAAATAAATAAAAGAACGGAGAGAGAGAAGAAAAAAAAAAAAACCACACACACACGTCTTTAATCTCCAATCCTGCATCTTTAGTGCTCACCTGGAGCCAACAGGCAACAGCCCGCATCACCAAATACCAAGCCCCTGCCCCCAACCCAAATAAGAAACCACAAGGATATAAAAGGAAGTGCAAATATTCATACCTTCTAGAGCTTGTTGCTGCCTGTTTATAATCCGACTAGCATGTCGAACCAGTAACCTGTGTCTGTAGAAGACTTGAATGGCAAGGTTCTTTAGCCTGGGAAATCGAACAGCAATATAAGATGCCTCGATACATATTTTGGACACAATTATTAATGATAACATTGAAATTTGGGGCACAACCATTACATGGATGGGTAAATAACTAGATGACATTTTACTTCCAATGGGAACAGAGATGATTTTCTAGCTAAATCTATCCTTTCATCAATCTATACACATTTTTATGATAAGATTATGTCTCCATAAAAATATACAATATTTGATACATGGGATAGCACTAGAGGTCTGAAGTTGAAAGTAGCAGATATGCATGAAAAGATACTGATTTTAGAGATAGGGAGGGAGAGGAAGATAAGAAATCATCGAAGACATTTCTCTAAGAACAGCATATCTATTCATTTAACATTCAGCTCATCTCACACTTCTTCAAACATATTGAACTCTTGGGTTGGTAATTCAAATGAAGCATTTGGAATCTAATGCATTGTGCACATAATGATTATAGAATTTTGGTGATGTGGAATTCCAATGATGTATATATATGGTGGTAAGACCATCATATTTTTACAGTAGAATCTATCAAGAAGAAAGCAATTTCCTATGTTAATTAACGACGAGAACAATTAGGATTAGGTTCAACGTTGGTTATTCTAGCAATTTAGTTTTCAGAGGAGCCACGTTTTTGATACAACAACTTAATTGGATCCCTTACCAGTATCGTAATAATCTTGCCAATGTGAAATTAAGCTCACTCATTATCATTTTTGCATGCAGAAGGGACACAGAATAAGAAAGGAGGGGGGGGGGAGTGTAGGGTCCATATGTTTACTTGGCATGGGCTCCTACATTCCTCTGGAAGCACCTTAAATGACATTAATGCCTTCTCGTCAAGCATATCAAAGTTAGACCTGAACAGGAAATGTGGATTATTTTCTGTTAAGAGAATTGCCATATAAGAAAAATATGTGAAAAGGGGAAAATTGTTACTTAGTTCTATCAGCAAAAAGAAAAACAAAAGTTGGAAAAGATTTTTGACACACATGGAAATGTAAAACAAAATCAGCTGCAGAAAGGACCAAGAATCCCCATGTTCTCCTAATGGGTAGGTCACTATTCACATAATGTTCTCGTTGACAGGAGAAACAGGATACTTAAAATAATTTTTTTTTAATATATTCCAGTATTGATTTTACATTTAAAAGGGAACAAACTGTTATAGCTAAAACACAATCAACGCAGAAATGGGGGGTGAGGGGTTAAATAAAGAAATATCTATAACACAAAGTAATAACACACAGAAAGAACACATATCTAATGAAAAACTTACTTAAGTCCAAAGGAATTACACACTTCTTGGAGCTGGGACTTTGTCTGCTTCTGGGCATCCGATATATTTTTACCAAAAAGTTATATCTTGCTGGTTTTTCTTCACTGAAATTACCTTTCACTCATCTGTTAACGTCTTTTTCGTTTGTATAATTTCTCTAATAACCTTTGAGCATCAACCTCTCTTCCTGGTTTTGCAATGACGGAACTCAGGTAATAAATAGTAGATTCACTCGGGGTAAAACCATTGTCGTTCATCTCTTTAAACAGCCTTCTCGCCTCTGCTTGGTATGAATTTTTCACTGACTTTTCAAGCTTTACTTCATTTGATAGCTTGCACAATTCACTTATAAGTATGTCATAGGTGGAGGAATTTGGGAGTGCCCCTCTAACTTTCATCTCATTCATCAGCTCCATAGATTGTTCCATTTTCCCCACGTCTGCAAATTCTCTGATAAGCAAATTATACGTGCTAGTTCGAGGGACAAAACCCTTGGTTATCATTTCACAGTACAATCTTATGGAATCCTTCTTGTTTCCAATCTTCCCATAGCCAGAAACCAAGATGTCGTATGTTGTAGCATTAGAGACAAAGCCCTTAGCTTTCATTTCATTAAGCAACTCATCTGCTTCATGCATTGACCCAATTGATGCAAGTCCTCTTAGAAGAGTATTGTATGTTGTAATGTCTGGAGAAAAATCTTTGCGTATCATCTCAGCATACATTGCAAAAGCCTTCTTCAGATGAAAGCTTTTGCAATATCCATGTATCAGAGCATTGTAAGTGATAGTGTCAGCTGGAAATCCTCCTTCTACCATTTCTTTTAATACTGAGATTGCCTTTGCAGTCATCCCTAGCCTGCACAAGATAGTGATGAGAGTGTTATAAGTTATCTGACTCTGCTTAAGTCCAATCTTAACGAGCCGCTTATGCATCATTATTATCGTGTCCGCTCTTCTACTCTCTGATGCAGCATTAAGCACAAGTTTGTGAATGGTAGGAGTAAGCTGAAAACCTGTATTAGAGGCATCATTCAACAAATCTATTGCTTTCACAACTTCACCAGACTTACAAAGCCCTCCCACAATGATATTACAAGTAACTGAATTAGGCTTTAATCCATAGCTTTTCATCTCATTAAGGAGATAAAGAGCATTCTCTAACTTCCCATCTCTGCAATGTGCCTTAATCATAGTGTTAAATGTAGCAAGATCTGGAGCTAAACCAAAGCGTTGCATTATATCATAAATAGATTGCAATTCATACCGGCCAAGCCCAAGCAGTCCATTAAGCAAAACATTACATGCAATAATGTCAAACCCCAAATTTTTCCCGATCTCTTTGGCCAATCTGATGGCTGAGGACTCTTTTCCTGCTTTGAACAGTCCATCCATCAGGGACGTGTAATTGACACGGTCCAGTAACAACCCTCTTGATATAGAATCCCTAAACAATTTCTCAGCCTCATTTAGGCGTCCCTCTCTTTTCAAATTGTTAATAAAGGCATCCACTATATAGTTGTTCTCCTCTACTCCTCTCAGTTTCATGTCCTCATATATCTCCCGGGCAATATCCTGTTTACAAGCTTTCAAACAGCCATCAATTAGAGCACTATAGATGAAAACATTTGGCACGACATTTTGGCTAACCATACTTCTCATGGCGCTAATAGCTGCTTCAAGCATTCCACTTTTCATGGACCCACTAATCAATGTGGTGAACAACACCACATCAAAGGACATTCCACGAATCACCATTTGATTCAACAGGCTAAATGCAGCTATTGCATTCCCATTTTTGAAAAGGTAATCTATAATGATAGAGTAGGTAACATGATTGGGATCCACACCGAGCTTTGACATGCCCCAGAAAAGTGCTTTGGCTTCAGCAAACCTTCCGCTTTTACAAAGCACATTTATAACAGAACTAAATGTAACCACATCGTCATCAATCTTGTTTCTACTCATTTCTTCAAATATTCCCAATGCTTCCTCGAGTTTGTGTTGCTTGCCATACCCACTAAGTAAACTAGTATATGTAATACAGTTCACTGTCAAACTAGATTCCACCATCACACCATTTTCTTTTCTGTCATCATCAGCTTCTAAAACTTTGTGCATTAAGAGCTCATCTAATAGAATCTTGGCACTCTCAAAATCCCCCATTTCACAGAACCCATCAATCAAAGTATTATAGGTAACAATATCAGGCAATATACCAGCTTTTGTCATATATTTCACGAGCTCAAGACCACCAGTAACATCGCCAGCCTTACAACACCCATGTATCAAAATATTGAAACCCACCAAATCTATAGATATTTTTTGATCAGGAATTATATGATCTATAAACATTTCCATAACCCCTTTAGCATTTTCGACCATACCCTTTTCACAATAACCCTTCATCAGTATATTACAAGTAAAATTATCAAACGGTATTCCACTCTTAACAACCTGAGAGACTAACCCAAGTCCCAGCTCCACAAACCCATGTTTGCAGAACCCCCATATGACAGTATTATAAGTGACCTCATCACTCTCAAATCCAAAATGTTCATTATCTCTCAGCAATTCAAGTGCCATCTTAATACTTCCAACTTTACACAGAGAATGAATTACTATATTCTTAGTACCCACGTTAGGCCTCACCCCACAAGATACCATATCCTGGTACATGAGCATTACCTGTTCAACCAATCCGGAGCTGTTGAAGTGATGCAAAAGGAGGTTCCAGGAGGGAAGGTCAGGTGCAAGTTGGTAATGACGCATGGCGGAGAATGCCGAGATGGCTCTCGATAGTTTGTCGCAGCGGAGAAAAAGGTGGATGAGGGTGCAGAACAGTGAAGCATAGAATTGATTTGGGTTTCTGATTGTTGTACTGATGGGTGGTGGTGGTGGTGTCAAGGAAGAATAACACGTGTTCGGATTGCAAAGAGAGTGTGAAAAGAGGAACTTGCTTCTGTTAACCAGATGTTCGACAAAATGCGGCTTTGGTTTTATGATCATGTTTGACAGGGAAGGGAAGGGAACTGACTAGATTTTTAAAATGAGTTGTCTATTTTTAAACTGACTTGTTTTTATACTATTAATATTATTTATTTTTCTTTTTCTTTCTTTCCCCTTTTTTTTTATAATTAACAGATGGGCAAATATGTTATATAGCCAATTGTAAAAGGTAATTTTATTTGGATAAAGAATCTAACAAAACAGATTGTGAACTATTTGATATAACTATTTATTTAAAAGTAATGTGTTAAAAAAAATGATCAAGTCATGTGTCAAATTTATTAAATTTTTTTGTATGTATATCATTAATATATAAAAGGTAGGATCCTTATAAAATAATGAAACACTTTATAATTAAAATATTTTGTTACTATTACGTGATCAATCTTATATTATCGTTTTTTTCAAATAGCACAACTCATTATAAAACATTTGTTCTCTCCATCATTTTCAAACTATTTCTTTTTCTGAGAGTACAAGTACAAATTTGTATCATAGTAGTATAATATATTGAAATGCAACGTAAAGAAATACATCAATATACAAACTGATATAAAACGATGGAGAAAACCACAAACGTGCAGGTAGTGATATTTGAATGTAAGACCTCAAAACATAGAAAATTTCATTTCCTTCAAAACATTAAAAATTTATTTACTCTTATATTTTTAAAACGTAAAAATAAGAAAAAATTTCATTAAACAAAAGGTTCAGAAAGACATTTGTCATCTCTAAGTGTTTTTCTTCTTCCTTTTTTTTTTTCTTTTTGATATGCATCTCTTAGTGTTTTAATGTGCGTGTGTGTATATATATATGTATATATATCGAGCACTAAAAAGAAACAATTACAATGTTTGGCTAATAATTAAAAACACTTCGAATTTATCAACCAATTTAAATTTCAACTTTTAGATACATGACAACACTATATTTAATCACATGTTTGATTTAACTTAAACTCTTATATCATTTAAATTATTACCTTCACATGCTATAGTCAAATCTCAACACCTATATATAATTTAAATTTTAAATCTATTTATAAATCTATCTATTTATAATTGGTTACCAAACAAAGCCAATAACAACAAATAGAATTTTTTTTTTTTAGGTTACTCAAGATATGCAAAGTTGAATGTTTGCACCCAAAAAAAAAATGATATACAAAGTTGAAACTTAATTGGGAAGTAAAAAACTGGAACGCAGAGAGCCATTGACTTTTCATTTCATCTCTAGCTCTACTTCTATATGGTTTGCTCCAACCTTTGAACTAAACTGTCTTTGTATCAATTTTGTTCACCCATAGTTACATTTCCCGCTTCCTACATGGCGGGAGTGTTGGACGATGGTTGTGTTTTAAAAAAATAATAATAATTGAAATTCAAATCTAGGGATTTCATATGACCCCTAGCATACTGTCCAACCCAACCAAACCTCTCACCCTCTCTCTCCCACATAGTGGTGTCAAAACGGGTGGGCCGGCCCGCTACTCTTGCAGCCCGTGTCGGGCTGCAATAGATGGGAGCCCGTACAAACGGGCTTCCCATCCGGGCCAGTCGGGACAGGATTTTTCTACCTCCTGACAGGCCCACCTGCGTGGCCCATGTGGGTCACGGGTTGAGCCAGCCCATGTGGGCCTCTTTTCCTATTTTTTGCTACATTTTTTAAATTTTATAATAAACACATTACAATTAAAATACTTCAATCGGAAATTTTGACACATTTTTTAGAAATATCACTAGCCTTCCAAATTTGTGAATTCTAATTAAAAAGTAAACATATAATAAGATAAAATTAAAGTTTTTAATAATAAACTTCAAATATTTTATTACATAAAATACCTTACAGTTCAAATATTGTTTACACAAATTTAAATTGCCAACAACTGGGTAATTTTAACACTTAAACTTTTGAAATTTAAACCATAACATGATAACAACTCAAACAACTAATAATTCATTTGCATCACTATAGTTATAGTATATCTCAACTAGGTTAGCACATACTAAACTATCTATCATTTGCAAATTTATAGTTCATGTATATCCCAACTAAATTGGCACATACTAACTATAATTTATATTCAAATTATTTTATGTCTATGACTCAGATTCTTCTACTGTAAGATTTGAGAAGCCTTCAGTTATATCGTCAGGAACTCTATCTTGTATTCTTCTTTCTGCATATAACCAATCTTTCACACATATAAGTGCTTCCAAAATATCTTCTTTAAGTCTTAATTTTCTTTCATCGAGCACCCTGTTACCTGGACTAAAAGCAGACTCCGATGCAACTGTTGAAACTGGAATTGTTAGAAAATCTCGTGCCATTTTTGATAATATAGGATAAGTACGCTCATTTGATTTCCACCACTGTAGGACATTTAGATTGATAAACTCTTCCTCGTTTAGCATACATGAAATGTCAAATTTATAGTATCTATGCAAATCAGTGTCGCCTCCGCCTGCATTTGAACTTGAAGAATAAGCATTTCGTTTCTTCCTTTCCATTACTTGCATCATTTCAGGTTTTTTCCTTTAGTAATAGTAGCAGTGGAACCGCCCACATCCGATTGAGTAGATACAAAATTACCATATTTCATAGCATAGTACTTATAGATTTCACAAACAACAGACTCCAAATCATCATGTTTTATGCTAATGTTAAAAGCCAATAAGTCATTAAGTTGTTCCAAAGCACATTGAGCACCAAATAATTTATAACGAGGATCCATTACAGCTGCAACCGGAAAAACATAAGGGCAAGCGTTGATAATATTTTCTAAATTATTCTTCCATTGCATCAATAACATCAAAGAAAAATACATCATTTCTATAAGTTGAAAATTATTTAGAAATTTCTAATAATTAGTTCATTACAAGATTACTTGTTGGGTAATAAACTCAAGCTTTAGTTGCGTTGTAAAAAGATTTCAAAAATCGCATAACTTTAAAAGCATCTTCCTAATCCGAATCCTCAAGATTCAAAGTCAGATGTTTTGAATTAACAAATGCACTGATAGCACCAGAATATTTAAAACAAGATCTTAACATTAGATAAGTTGAATTCCATCTATTTGGAACATCATCAATAAATTTTTTTTTTCTCAAACCAAAATTTTTACAAATCATTGCAAATCCTTGTTCTCTAGAACCGGAGCAAGAAATGTAATTAATGTCTTCTCTAATTTTACATATTTGCACATTTATTAGTTTTAAACCATCTTGTACAACTAAATTATATATATGATTAACACATCTCATATGAAAAAATTTAGAATCAAAGAGAGGCTTAATTGCATTTTTTAAGAAATCAATACACGCAATATTAGCACTAGCATTATCAAGACTAATACTAAATACTTTGTTTATCACACAAAATTCATTAAATACTTGTAATATATTACCACACAAATTTATTCCATTATGTGGAAATCTTTTGAAGCATTCAATTAGAATCAATATAATGTACAGTGACACAAATATAACCATTGTGATTTCTTCCAGACCAACAATCAGATGTAAAGCACACATTATCATTAAATTCACTAAGCTCAAGTTTTATTTTTTCAAACATTGTATTAAATAATTTCATGCAATCACCTCTAGCAGTATTTCTACTTACAGACTGATAAGAAGGTTGAACAAATTTTTGTATGAACTCCTCAAAATAACGATCCTCTGCAAATATAAATGGCATCTCGCTTGTTGCCAAAAACTAAGACATTCCAAGTCTCATTCGTTCATGCGAATAAACGAAATTAGTAAAAGTAGTAGAACCACCAGGAGTAGTAAAAGCAGAAATTTGAGCTTGTCGAGGATCTATATGTCCTCTTTCATCAAAATGTTTCTTCTTGTGTCGAGCCAATATGCCGATGTCGTCACCATAAGCCCATTTATAAGCTTGTCTACAAATGGTGTACACTGTTTTTTTGTTTATTTCATCCACTGTAAAAATTTGCCAAACATCTGATGTTTACTTTTTCTTCCTTAGCCTTTGAGATGATCTACTTTCTTGTACTGGATTTGTATCATACTCTTCATCTAAATTTATTGGATAGTTACTATTGTGTAAATGAGGATTTATTGATGAAAATTCGTGAGAACCCTCCATAAGATAGTAGTGACAATTGAAGAAATCAGAGTGTGTAGTGTAATATAAGTTTGATGTAGTATTTTGTAACTTGCTACTGATAAATAAATTTTTACTTGTAAATTTGTTTGAGTTAACAACATGAATTTATGGGAAGCTCTATCCTTTTTTACCGTTTAATAACGTTCAATTTTTAACGTCTTCTTTCAATTTTTTCAAAATTATACAGTAATTTGACAAGACAATACAAAGGGAAAAAAGGGACCAAAATGGTCAAAAAGTAAGGCACCTGCAGCGCCTTCACCAAGGCGCTGCAGGCGTCGGCTGCTGCAGCTGCAGGTAACTTTTTCAGCTCTCTGCCAAAAAATTCCAAAAAATTTTATGTAAAAAAATTTTTTTAAGTAAAAATTCATGGGCCCAGCCGTTTAACCGTGGGCCCACGTTACTTAAACTGAAACTCCAGGGTGGGCCGTGAGTAGGAGCCCAGGGCACGGACTAGCCAGTCTCGGGCCTGCCGCGGCCCCGGGCTTTTCCTGGCGGGCCTGGGCAGGTCGGAGCGACCCGCCCATCTTGACACCTCTGCTCCCACACTCTCATTTCCAGCTTTGCGGCTTGTTGGCAGTGACAAGCGACCGACGGCGACTGACGGCTGGAGCTTCGACACCCAAAGCCCCACATTTCTACCTAGTATTTCAGCATGTTTTTCTCTTCAAGAAACATTGTATGCGGCGTGATGGTGGAATTTCTGCCTAATATTTCCCCAATTTTCCTCTTCAACATTTCTGCCCAATATTTCTTGATTCATTTTCCTTTTCCTTTCTCGTGCTCTGATTTGCAATAATAATAGGGGAAATTGACAAAAGTTGAAAGAATGAAATCCCTAAAATTCAATTATGGCAAAGAAATCACATTACTCAGATGTTACTTACCTCTTATCTACCAGAATTTAGCCGCCGTCAAGACGGGGTGGTGATTCGCCTAGGTGGGTGAGTGTAGAGAGACGGTGAGAGAGAGGGAGGGAACGATTCAGTCAGTATAGCGCCTGCAGTGTCAGAGCTCCAGCCATTCAGTCGCCGTCGGTCACAGATGCCGGGGTTCGTCGGTCGCCCCTACGAAACCACAATGCCAGAAATGGGGGTGGGAGAGAGAGAAAGAGAGGGTGGAAATGCTAGGTTGGGGTTGGGGCAGATTGCTGGGGGTTAATTGAAATCCCTAGATTTGAGTTTCAATTTTTCCTTTTTTTTTTTTTTTTAACATAGTCAGCGTCCAACTCACCTATCACGTAGGAAAGCAGGTAGGGCCCGCCCACTTCTGGCGGGGTGAACCGGATTGGTCTTTGTATGCCTCCTCAATTTGTATCTTTTTCTTTTTTTTTTTTTTTAAGAAAACCACGTAGTGGTCAATTTATTAATGAAGCAAACAAGTA
>CAVNYN010205013.1:7963-38261 GCA_963692815.1 Nyctanthes arbor-tristis | reverse complement strand
AAGAATATCAACCCTAAAAACTCAGTATAATACCTATTTATCTCTTGAAAATGGTCTTTTACCATATATAGAAGGATTATAGCTTGAAAAATAGCTTTCATTGAGAAATTTCAAGGCTTTAATGACATTTTCTACTTGAAATTATTCAAAGAATATTTAAGGTAAGTAACCGGTACCTTGATTCCCTTTCTTTGCTCATAGCGTTTTCATATGTTGTGCATGGATTTTTGATGCATTGGCATATTACAAAACAATTGGGATTTTGGTGCATATTTATTATGCAAAGAAATCAGTTTGTTGCATTGAAATCACTAGTTAATGTTCTACCCATTCTGAATGGCTCTGTGGACATGACCTTGCTATGTGGTCTTAGTCATATTGGCTATGTGGTAATCTTTGTAGCCTTGTTGTGTGGTCTTAGTCAATTTGAATCTTTGTAGCCTCACTGTGTGGTCTCGGCCAATTTGAATCTTTGTGGCCTTGCTGGGTGGTCTTAGCCAATCATGTGCACACCACGGGTAGTAGTTTAACTAGTGATAGGGCCCTTTTGTGCATTCAATGACTTTGTGCATCCAAAGGCTTTGTGAAATACATGGCTTTCCTGAAAATGCGTTTTCTTATATGAAAGTTAATCAAGATATTTGATCATTCATTGAGTACTTTGTACTCACCCCATTTTTCTACAATCTTGTAGGTATTAAATTAAGAAGCTATGTGACCGAATCATCCCAAGATGGAGGGGATACATGTATGTGATCGAGACTTCGATGCATACGGTCGATGTTTCGTTGTGAGTAGCCCACAGAACATTTAATTATCAGAGTGCGCAGCAAAGACGCCTCGATATTTTGAACTGTATTTGTATCAATTTTTAATCGTTAAAGGCTTTCGCTATTGTTAAAAATTCCGTTCGTGACAATTATCCCTTTACAACAACTATTGCGGCCGCCCATAATGAAACTTCGGCCACGCACTGAAGTCTCGATCACATACATGTATCCCCTCCATCTTGAGACGATCCGGCCACAAAGCTTTTAATTCAATACCTACAAGGTTGTAGAAGATGGGGAGTGAGTATAAAGTACTCAGTGAACAACATGTATTGGTCCACGCAAAAACAATGCACCGGAGATCAACAGATGACAAAAATACCAAGATAGAAAGCTCAGCCACATCACTAGTTTAGCCTCTACACGTAAGTCATACAATACAAATATACAAATAACCAAGGCCACATAGCAAGACTATAGTACTACAAAACAATACGTACCACAAAACAATACCAATACAATTCAAAACGGGTAGATAGTGTCACTAGCGATGTCCAAGAGCAAAGAACAATTATTTATCCAAAGTAATGGTCCAACATGAATCATCAAAGGACAATTTTAATTAAAGAACGACACAAGTTTCAAACGAGATAGAGAGTCAAAAGAGAGAGCCAAGAGATAGAAAAAGATAGAGCTAAAGACATGCATCACTCACTTCAAATATTCCTCGAATAATCTCAAGTGGAAAGTGCTATTAAAGCATTGATATTCCTCAATTAAAACTATTTTTCAAGTTATAATCCTTCTATATATGGTAAGGAACCATTTTCAAGTGAGAAACTAAATATTTGATAGGTTTTTAGAATTGTTTCTCTACTATTGCCAAGGTTGGACGAATTTTGAAGAGTTTGGGAGACAAAGGGAGGTCGGTTGGGTGTTTGGAAGTTTGATGACCCAAATCGCATATTTATAATAGTTATGATTAAGTTGTTTTTAATAAAATTTGAGTTCCACCAATCACGTTGTGACACGTAGCGCAATCTAACGCTGTACGCATGTTGGGGTGAGTTGGCCAAATGAAGTTCGCCATTTATTGCGTGAGAAGTCCTTATATTTTGTGTCGCCTTATAATTAAGTCACTATACTTTGATTTATAGCAATTAAGAACCAAATTTTTTCTTTAATGTTAATTGAGTAACAATCTTTTAACCTTCTAATGCAATTCAAGAAATCTTACAATGCTATTCAAGTAATTTTTCCAAAATAGAAGTTATGCTGCTTACTTTAATTTATAAAAGTTTACGGAATGTTACAATCTACTCCCCTTAAACGAATTTCGTCATCGAAATTCACTATCACCCAAAATAATTCAAGTATAAAGTAGCCACAAGAAATCCTTTCAATTGACATAAGGGTTAATCATGTGAAAGAAATAGAATCCGAGACTTAAAAGTGTATAAAATAAACCTTCGGATTGATCTAAAAGAAACCAAAAAGATCAAGGACCTGGATGCAAAAATTTTCCAAAAAAAATCTAGGCGACGCACTGCCTTAGGCGCGGTGCACCCACCTTGCCGAACCAGGGTGCCCGGTCTCACCAGATGGTTCCGTGCGGCAACATGATCTTATCGTGCGCCCACACTACTTCAATACAAATAGCAGAGACGAGACGTACAAAACAAACAAATAGCTTTTGACTTGATAAAACTAATTACTTAAACTAACAAGTTGTTAAATTTTAAAGCATTATTGCAACTCGATTTCTCAATAAAATATAAAGAGCTCAACAAGTTACTTAACCTAGCAAGTTGTTAACTTTTAGAAATCATTAGAACTAAATTTTATAATAAAATGTAAGAAATACACAAATTATATTACTAAGTATATTCCATTTATTACCTAAGCAAGCTAAATTTTTAAAAAGCCTTTATCTTAATAATTTTACAGATTTCAAACTATTACAAAAACCACACATTAGTTCTGTCATATATATATATATATATATTACATGCTGTAAGAATGTATGTAATATTAAGATGTGGGCGTACCAAAAAGTATAAAACTCATAATTACTTTCATAGTTACTTCAAAGACAGGTTTTCACTACATGCAAAACTTTATTCCTGCTTGTGAGCATGCTCCAATCCATGGCTTGCTTTACTTTTCAAATATCATATCTTCAATCATCTACAAAATTATAATAAAGGGGAAGTGAGTACGAAATATCTAGTGAATAATAATATGCATTGGCTCATGATGGAATGAGAAGAGGACATAATACCACAAGTTAGCCAATCATAAGTTGGGCCACCACTGACTTAGCTTCTACTCGTAAGCTATACAATACAAAGATACAAAATGGCTAAGATCACACAATAAAGCCATACAAAGTAATACAAAGACAATACAAAATGAGTAGATAGCGCCACTAGCGATACCCAAAGAACATGAAACAATGATTTATCTAAGAACAAGTATGCACACTTAAATATTAAATGCCAAAGCAATACAATAGAAACGTGAGAAGCAATTAGGCACAATCAAGTATCGAATGTATGAGTCCCAAATAGCGATGGAGAGCCAACGCACATGTTACTCACCTCAAATATTTCTTGAATAATCTCAAGTGAAAAGTGCTATGAAAGCCTTGATATTCCTCAATTAAAGCTATTTTTCGAATTATAATCCTTCTATGCATGGTAAAGAACCCTTTTCAAATAAGAAACTAGATATTTGATAGATTTTTATGATTGTTTCTCTCCTATTACCAATATTGTACGAATTTTGAGGAGTTTGAGAGATAAAAGGAGGTTGGTTGGGTGTTTTGAAGTTTGAGCTCTCAAATCGCTTATTTATAATAGTTAGAATTAAGTTATTTTTAATAAAATTTGAGTTCCGCCAATCAAATTATGACACGTAGTGCGATCCAACTCCGTACACATATTGGGGTGAGTTGGCCAAATGAGGTTCGCACATTTATTGCGGGAGAAGTCCTTATGCTTTGTGTCGCCTTTTAATTAAATCACTATACTTTGATTTATGTTAATTAGAAACTAAATTCTTTTTTTAGCGTCAATTGAGTAACAATCTTTTAATCTTCTAATGCAATTCAAGAAATCTTACAATGCTATTCAAGTAATTCTTCCAAGATAGCAATTATGTTGCTTACTTTAATTTATAGAAGTTTATGGGATGTTACAGTTAATTTCACATATCGTCCCTAACCTTTGGGATTCATATTGGCTGGGACTCTAACCTTTTTTCAATTAGCTGGATCCCCAACCTTTCATTGAGTATATAAAGTCCTTTTTAACCGTTTCCATCAATTTCACTATTAATTTCTTGAATAAATTATCATTTTGTCCCTTGACATTTTAAATTAAGAAACAAATATATTAAAAATATAAAAAAACAAAAATTTTAATTTAAAATAAGGGAAAAAAGGGGATTTCTTCTCTTTTGACAGCGAAAAAGCCATTTAAAGTTGCCACCTTTTGGGGGGAGTCTCCCTTTGCAATGGAACTAAAAGGGTTAAGTCATCATAGGGCTGCCGTATAAGGGGAGTCCCCCTTCCCCATTTTTCCTTTTTATTTTTTTTAAAAATTAAAATATTTATTTTTTTATATATTTTTAAATTTTTTGTTTCTTAATTTAAAATAATAAGTGATATAATGGCAATTTATTCGATGAGTTAATGATGAAATTTACACAAACAGTTAAAACAGATTATATATGCGAGTAAATAAAAGGTTGAAGACCAGTGGGCTGAAAAATAAAAAGAAAAGTTAAAAACTCAACCGATACTAGCCTCAAAGTTCGGGGACGATACGTGAAATTAACCTTAAAAATAAAAAAGCCATAGATGTGAAAAAATGTCATATATATATATATATATATATATATAAAAGGAAGTAAGCCCGCTTTTTAAAGTATTTTTTTCGCTAAAACTATCTTAAGTGAAATCATTTTAGATTTTTTTTCTTACATATTAGGTAAATTCTAAAGTAAATTGTAAATTAATATTTCTTTATTTTTCTTCAATTAATTAGAGATTATAATCCTTATTTATTCTCATCATCAAGAATATATACACACACACTAATGTAACACGTGCATTACACATTTCGTATCACTATTAGCTTTAACCCGTGTGAATTAAATAGTTGATTGTTTTTTTTAATTATTAATGATAATGCAAACTTAAAAAAAAAAAAAATTAAATGTATTGTTAGGAATAGAGGGCTAGAATTTGGATACAAGACTACCCTCTGGACTCTGCAATCAACATTACAATTCTGTGCAGGTTAGATCGAAACTTTTTAAATGAAAAACAAAAAGTGCTAAATTGCCACCTAATGGGAAGTTTGAATAATCAACAATAGATGAACTCTTCGTGGTTCCCTTTACCCAGAAATATTTCTTACATATATGCACATTTAGGGATGAATAAACTCCAATACCTCTCTTCATTCCCATGTCGCTGCCTCTTACACCAAAACCATTTTTTCTCCATCTCCCCTGCCTCACCTAAAACCTTCACCGCCTCTAACCCTGTAAGAATAGTATAATAATTAACACAAAATTAAGCAAATCAGTAATTTGGTAACATTTATACATTGTCAATTCATTTCAAGTTCATTTTTAAAAATATTGCAGGCAGCTCGTATTCACAACTTTGTCAAGCATTAGTGATACTTTCTAACATAAGTTGAATTTATTTATATCAGTTAGTAGGCTCCTAATACTTTCATCTGTCTTAAATTTTAATTAAATATTAACCCAAATAAATAAGGATATTAGTACGTAAACTCTTGTTACACTGGAAGCACTGCTTATAGTCTCTTTCTACCTTCTTAATATAAAGAAAACATTTTCGAACTTCACTTATTCAATTATAAATTGATTAATATTTCAGCTAGCCAAACATGCATTTCAATTAGGACCATCGTACATAGTTAATTTGTAAAGTAATAACATGGAAGTGTTAATTAAAAAAAAAAAAAAAGGATAGAAATTTACGCATTTAACAACCTCTAGCATTACCAGTAAATGAAGCAGCGTCACAGTACGTGCACTGCACTCTATTCCTCATGCCACTTGCACCACTCAAAATATCTCGAGACAATACAACAACATAAAGCCAGCATTAAAAATTAATACATGTAGCCCAATCTATTATTAACAAAACTCATTCATGCAATGCAGCCGAATTCTTCTACCTAAAAATACTTGATTTACAGACATGTTTTAGTTACATTTACCTTAACTCACGAGCCTTGTCGCCCAGCAGCTTGCTGAGAATACCATAGCTAATATTTTCCTGATAAATTATTGAAGTTACAATAAATAAAGCCTAGCCATTAGTTCAGAAATTAAAATTTAGCAGCTACAATTAATACGTACTCAAATTCAGTAAAGATTAATTTGTTTAGAAAATGGTAGTGTGATATGATCACCTGAATTTCGCGGGATAGTTGCCCTACATTGTCCGAGTTTTGTGAATGGAAAACAGATGCCATAGAAAGTTAGTTTAATTGGTAATAGGTAAACATCACAATCAACATAAGCCACAAAGGAAATCACAGAAGCATAAAGGCAAATTGATTCAAGTTTCTCTCTTCGTCCTCTTTTCCTTCTCTATCTTATCCAATTAGTAATTTTACTAAATCTGAAGCTGCCAATGCTAACTTGTCTATTTTTTATTTTCCTGCTAGTTTTGCTAATAACTTCTCTATATTTTTTATTTTTTATTTTTTATTTCTTGTTGATAAATTATACTGTGTTTCTGTAATGATCGTTTTCGTGGGTTTTTGAAAATCCGGCAGCCTAGGTCTGAACAGCAACACGGAGGAATTTGTAGAACATTGCACAAATTTGTTGGATTGCTTGACAACTGCGGTCAGGAAGCAGAGCAAAAGAGTTAGTGGGTACCTCATCAGCACCAGATGGCATAATAATTTCTGCCTTTTGGCTTAAATTACTGCGTAATCTCTAATCTCTGTGAACCCCAATCAGTAAACCCCAATCCAAATATATGGAACAATTCCGTATTTAACAACACCGAGGTGAAAGAATATTCCAAGAACAAACCTTCTTGGAGTCGTTTGAACCCGATTTCGCTGAATTTGAAAGAGATCGTGGATTCGGCTACTTCAAGCAATTAAATCATAGCCGAAATCGACCACCAACCAGAGACAACAAGAGGTAATGGAAGCAAAAATCCAAAGCCAAACACCAAAGGAGAAAAATACCGGAGATTTTTCAGAAGCGAAAATCCAAAGCCAAACAAGGGGAGTTTTTGGGTCGAAGAAGAAGATTCGAGGCATCACAAGTGAGAAAAGAGCTCCGTACCATAAAACAATAAATATATGCATCTATCTCAAATAAAACGACGCCGCCGCCTTACTGTGACATTTCAAATTTTATGACAAAAAATCAAAGGTGGAATAATTAAATTAAGGTCAAAGTTAGTCTAAAATGCCTTAATTTAATTTTTTAGTTTATTATTTAAGTAATTAAATAAGTTTGAGATTTATATGAAATTTTATTATAAGTTAATAGTTTCAATGAAATAATACATGAAGTTAAGGACAAACTTATAGCAAGTAAGAAGTTGAGAGACTTAGGTGCAATTTCCTAAATCTCTAGATATTTCTATTGCATTTTGGGATAATTACATATATTACATACAAACACACGTAGAAGAGACGAGAGGGAGAAATCGAGAGAGGAGTTGGAGGATCCAGCAAGAAGAGGAAATTATTGAGAAAATTTGAAGATGGAAATTGGACGAATGGAAGAAGAAGAATGAGCAATTATGATATGTAAGTAATTTACACTTTCAAGCTTTGATTCCATATAAATTTTAAGGTATAGTTTCCTTCAAGGGTTAAGAAATTTTATAGAATTGATTAGTTGATTATGATGTAGTTTTATTAGTTTAAATAGTGTAAAATTATGCTTGGACATGAAAATTGAAATATTTGTGCATGAAGTTTCTGCCTTTCCCACTTTAGGAGGCTACAACTAACTGTACAAGTAGAATTTTAACAAGATACATGTTAGAAAATGATCTTCTATGAGTCTTCTATCATCTAAAATTTGAATGACGTCATTTAGAAGTCAGTAGGAGTTTTTATAATATGTTTATTGAGAGTGGTTAGTAGGGATAACAATTTGAACCGACCTGACCGTTAACCCGCGGTGCCCCGAATCGAACAGGGCAAAGAAATGCCGCCCTGCGGGTTGGAGGGGCGGATCGGGACCTGTTTAGTGTTTTAAAAAAAAAAAGAAAAAATGTAATTATAAAACCCCAAATTTTACTAAAAATATTTTTTGTGGAGGTAGTTAATTTCAAGTAGCTTAGAACCCTCAAAATTTACCACCAAATCCCAAAAAAAAATAAGGTTAATCGGGTAGCAAACGGGGTAGTTTGCTGCCCCGAACCACCCCGACCCGAAATAGTCGGGCCGGGGAGGGGTAAAATCTAATCGGGGCGGGGCCGATCCGCCTGGAATCCGCCCCGTTGCCATCTCTAGTGGTCAAGGTTGACCCAAGAACAGATTTTCAAGAAGTGGAGAAATATTTTGGTGTTCCTAATTTAGTCTTCTTGAGCTCAATTTCGTATAAGATGAACTTATATAAGTGTTTTACTTTATGGGAAAATTTCATCAACATATGATACCGTTCTTGAGTGCAAAATAGTTTTGAATTGGCATTACCCAAACATGGCAAAAACTTAGCTATCCTTATTTAAAGAGTTGAACTAAGCCTTGATTCCATAAATAATGCACACGTTGGACGGAAGAGTTTAGTTAAGTGTGGAAATGAAGAACTAGTGGGTATTTGAGACCTTAATATGTGCTACTATGACAATTTGTAAGATCGAGTAATCTAGAATGATTATATAAAGGAAACAATCATGTATTTATTCAAGAATGAAGAAATCATGAAGTATTTAATGGAATATATGACTTGTGATAAAAAAGGAGATTTTATGTTGATAATAATTAGTTGAACTAGAAAGTCTTTAATTCGTAAATAAGCTAGAAAGAATATAGTAGGGCTGAGAAAAGATAAGTAAAAGAATTAAGTTACATGTTGATAAAAAAATTGAGTTATATGTGTAAATTGAGAAATAGAAATGAATTAAATTTTAAGTAGAATTTTCATATAATACAATAGGAAATGATAAAAATCGAAGGAAATGAAACACGAAGGGATTTATGTTGCTATTTAGCCAGTGAGTGAGGCTTTTCCTCTTATTTTCTTCTAAATGAAAGTTTATCATACTATAATTTTACATGAATTTATTATGTTTTATGACGATCAAGTATTTCTACGAGATTTTAGAAAGTTGATAGTTTCTTTAGAAAAGTTCATGTGAATGTTTATATAAAATGATACTTCATGATTTTTAAAGAGATATTTGAGTTGAAACATAATTTATAATGTATGAAAATCCCCAAATTTATATCCAAGGTTATGAATATGTCACCTACGGGTGAAGGGGCCTTTGGCTCAAACTGACAAAAAGATATGCCGCCTACAGGCGAATGGGCCTCTGGCTCAAGCTGACCAAATGAACGCTGCCTAGGCGAATGGGCCTATATGCTAGTTATGGCTCAAGCTGATTGTTGTGCCGCCTAAGACGAAGGGGTCATAAGATACTTATGGCCAAAGCTGACGTCTATGCGCGTCTGACTTCATATTATGATCATGAAGTGTTGGATACTCTTTTAGGAAAAATTCTATGATTATCTGAAAATGAAATGATTTTTGTGATGCTTTCTGATACATTTTATAATGAATATTTAATGAGATGATATTCACAATGTGTTTTAACATGTAACGATTTTATCTATGTTGATGTTATGCTGAGATTACAGTTTTCAGATTATGAAATTCTCTGATTGATTTTTTCACTTCATTCACGATTTTTCAAAGGATAAAATGTGATTTATCAAGGCAAGTTTATTTAAAAACTTCACTCACTAGGCTTCTTAGCTCACATATTTCTCAAATGATTTTTTTTCCAGGTAGAAATTAGAGTTTGAGCAACACATTAGAGTCAAGCTTGCTATTTTAGAATTAAACCACCACATAATGAAATGAACTGTTATAGGGTTTGTTGTTAATATGATTTATAGATTTTGATGGGGGTTAAACTACTATTATACTTTGAGAATTCTATTCTGATTTGGTTTAGTATAACATTTTGTATATGAAATATTGTTACTGGTGATGATGGGAATTATTATATTGTAGAGTGTATTTGTGAGGTGTTGATGGTTGGCGTTGGGAATTGATACATGTTAGCTTCTGTTAATAAATTATGGGAGATGCTGTTCAGATTTTTCTTGGATAATTAGTATGCTCATGAACCTTGATGGTAAATTCTAGTTCTTAGTTGGAATTTATCGTCGGCGTACGTCACACTTCTAGTAAATTAGAGGTACTAGGGGTGGTGCGTGTCACTTACTGTATATATTCTCTTTTCCTCGCAACAGTAAATTGGCGAATATATTTATATAATATATAATAGTGATATGAGATGAGTTAAGTCTGCAGTACTTTTTACCGCATTTTTCCCGTCAAAATTGTTTTGAGTGAAGTCATTTTAGATTTTTTCTTACACGTTAAGTAAATTTTTAGGTAACTTGTAGATTAATATTTCCATATTTTTATTCAATTAATTAGAGATTATGATCATTATTTATTCTTATCTTAAAGAATCTTTCTAAGAGGTTTTGCAAATCCTTTTTGATTTATTATCTTTAGTAATTGATGGTTGAGATCTCAAATTCGAGATTTCTAAACTTACTTTTAAATTACTAATCCATCATTAAACTTTATTGTGTTAATAGTTGGTTAATAAACCAACTGATAGTTACTGAATTTACAAAATGATATCAATATATACAGTGTCGTTTGTTTCCCAAAATCACATTTATATATTTTTCTTTTTTGCAATATTACTGTCTATTTTTCATATTAAACACATCTCATAACGGCTCAAATACTATTTTGAAATAGAGTTTGTAATTTTCTATGATGGGCTAAGTAATAAATTTCGACAATAACTTATATATGATAATAAACAAAAAGTTCTAGAAAGAGCATATATTTTGAATTTATTTCTTCGCGAGCATAACTCACCATAGAAAATTACAATCCATTTCAAAATAATACTCGTAATACAAAAATGATCTCCTGCCAGCCGGGTGACGGGATATCCCTCCACCCGGCTGACATGGAGGGCTGTCATTAGATAGCCCCCATGTGGGCAGCCCCACCCCTATGTAAGCCAGGTTGCGGGGGCTGGCGGGAGATCAAAACTCATGATTAATATGACAATTAAACATTAATATTGTATAAAGGAAAAAAATATTAATATCAGTTCGAGAAACGAATGATATGTTGTATATTATATCATTTTGTAAATCTAGTTACTAACGGGTAACACGTCAAAATTTAATGATAGTTTAGTAATTTAAAGGCAAAGTCTAGTGATCAATCAGTAATACGTTAAAGTTTAATGATAGATTAGTAATTTAATGGAAGGTTAGTGACCAATCAGTAATATATTGAATGATTCAATAACTATATAGGTATTTCATTTGCTACGTAACGAAGCTGATAAGTAATGTTATTTTACCGTTAAGCTACATTATCTCCTCCGTTAAATGTAATTAATGAAATTTGTGCTAGTAATGAATGAAAAATAATTTTATAAGTTTAGTAATAAATGCGTAATATATTTATAACTCCATGAGTAATTGATAATAAGTTGAAATCGAGTGATGACTTAAAAATGAAAGGGAAGGGTAACTTGCATACGGGTATTTAACTCTTTTTCCTTTCAATGTTCGAGTCATTTGTGCGGTAATTTTCCCAACTCCCCATTTCTTTGAAAAAGTCGGTACAGAGCTACTTCTGTTGAATAGCAACAAATCTCATCACCTGATTATCAACTGGAATTCGGGAACCGTGATTAGATATATCAGCGATGTCGATGCTCGATTCCTTTATGAACAAGGGAGGATTCAAAGCTGCAAAATGGTATTCTACTTTTCCCATTTTTTCCTTATTGTTTTGTCTTTTTAATATTGTATCTTCTTCGTTTTTAGGGTTTTTGCAAGTATATACAGTCCTTTCCTTTAGGTTGGTTAGGAACTGTTGGAAGTTTACGGAATAGCGATCATACCAGAACATGATATTTTCGGGAACAAAAATTTAATTATTATATAATTTTATGTGCCGATAAATTCAGTTCGACTTCATTGGGGTTTAGGCGTTGATATGATTCCATTTTTTTTTTGTGAGTGGAAAATAGCACTTGGGTTATGAGCGAGTCAATTTGTTAACTCTTTTTTTTTTTTTTAATTTTTAATCGGCAATTACAGTAAAACGCTGTTGAAACTGACAATTCCCCGGATAAAGCTACTGAGGAACAGAAGAGACATACAAATAAAGCAAATGCGTAGAGAAATTGCCAAGCTCCTTGAGACTGGCCAGGAAGCCACTGCTCGGATTCGGGTATCAGTCAACTCCTTTGATCCCGATTTAAATTAAATCATACACGTTTCTTGCCTGGATGTAGAAAATAAGTATAATTATTCTGTAATTTAGGTTGAGCATATTATAAGAGAAGAGAAGATGATGGCAGCTCAGGAAATAATTGAGCTATTCTGTGAGCTTATTGCTGTTCGTCTTCCAATAATTGAAGCACAAAGGTATGATGTCCCTCATTCCTCCTATTAATATATAATTCAATATTTAATGCAACCTTTCCTTTCTTCTTGAAAGATGATGATAAAGAGATATCTGTGTAGTGTAATTCTAATTGATGAACTAGGTTATTATGTGAAGATTTCTTATCAACTTAGATAATATTGAGAAGTTTTGTGATGATATAGTGTCTATAATTTTATCTTAATAAATGAAGGTAGGAAAAAAAGGATAAGCAGCAGTTAATTGTTTCTGATATAAACCTGAATATAACAATGGCCGATTCTATATGAGATCCAAGTCATTAACAATCACGTCTGTCTTTTTTTCACTTTCCTTTTTTCAGTTCAGAGAAGTCTTACCTTATTTTCTTAGCTGTGATATTGAGACTACTCCAGAATCCAGACTTGTTCTAGGACGTATTCTGCATTTCTTTTGTTATTTCGTCTTTTTTTCTATGGGGGAAGTAGTTATGAAAAATTGGAAAGTAAGAAAGATTGCCAATTGTATGGCCTCCTAATTGTTTATGACCCAAAACATCCTTCTGTTGTGTTGAAGTCTTTGTTAAGATGTTTAGTATCAACTTAGTCATACAATCACACCTTTCATTTCACAACAAGACTTCTATCCATTGAAGACTTCTATCCATTAAATCCTTCAAATTAATCTTCTAAAATGTCATATATTATGTGTCATCTCCGGATGATATCATTTCTTCTTTGATCTCCACCCACCCACACACACACACACACGCACGCGCACAGAGAGAGAGAGAGAGAGAGAGAGAGAGAGAGAGATCTAAAATTAAGTCTGAAAGCCCATGATTTGCAAACAAATTGTGAAAGTCCGTTTGTATTAGCATATATCCTGTTTGAAATAATTGAATTTTCAAGACAGCTTAAAAGACATGGAAAGATTTGAAATGTTTGTAAGTAATTAAAATTTTGACTTAATTATATTAGAATATCAGACCTTCCGTATAATTTAACTTGTGATAGATCATGCTGGGAAAATTAAGAGGGTGTTTGATTCTCATTATCAATTATTGATTTGACCATTGATTTGACAACTGTTCATTTATAACTGCAAATTTCAGACTTCCATTAAATCTACACCACTCATTTCACCTCATTATAATTTCTCATTATAATCTAATCTAAATAATCAGAATCAAACAGCCACTAAATTAAACTATATACTTATTTTACAATGATGGAGCGTGTAATGAAAATGGCATTGGAAACTTGTCAGTATTAGCCGTTAATTTGGACAAGAACAAGAAATACAGTTCGTTTTGATTGATTGTCATTTATTCAAATTATTTCCTTCTTTAGCAAATGCATACTCTTGTCATTTACAATAGATCTCACTTTTAGTATTTTAGATTTTTGTAGTGCATATAATATAACAGTAGACCTTTTTGACTGCACACAACTGACTTTCTTCATTCAATTTCTCATGCAAGTTCTCGATGTTATGAAGCATAATCATTTCTCTGAAAAAGACAACTAGTCAAGAATAGTAGTCTTATATCATTTGTTTATGATTCCCAGATAATATAAGAAGTTATATTAATAATGAATCAAGAAGCACAAACATGAATAAGGAAAAAATATCACATGACAGGCAAGATTATCCAAACAAAGTAGGATGCAGATGTTGGTAATGCGTCCGTCTAAGTTCTTTTATAATTATATCCTTGTATATGTGACAACATGTTTCTCAACTGTGAATTGTTCTTTTTACCTCTGATTTTTGTTGGTGGAATCTTTTGACACATTGGAGTCTCATTTGTTGTATTAAGATATCTTTTGGTTAGTGATATTATTATTGGTTGTGAGAAAGAAGATGGGAATAACCAATATACCATAAATTAAAGCTAAACTTATAACTCTCCTCGACTATGATTTTTCTCACAATTTCCTAGTACTGATAAGAAAAAAGAAATATATTCCGGTATGTAGAAAATTGAAACTTTCATGTTTTTGTTGGAATTTTTTTCCCTCTACTAGAAAAGGGTGATATGCTGTGGAATGGAAAATTGTGAAATAGCTAAAGCTACGACTATAGGCTCGAATTCGATTTGGCAAACGATATAGGAGACGACCATGAGTTTGGAGTTATGATTATAGGCTCGAACTCGATTTGGCAAACAATATAGGAGACAACCATGAGTTTGGAGCATGTGAAATTTGATCTACTGCTTTAATAAAAGCACGGCCTCTCACAACTTTAGGTAGCAATAGCCAATTGGACGAATTTATGGTAAAGCCATGGCAGAAACCTAAAGTTCTTTTGTTTACCTATTCAACTTGTTTCTTTCTACATTATGCATCTTGCACTGATAGAATTTAGGTAATCATGATCTGAGCACTAAGCAACATGAAGTCGCAGTTTGCAGGTTCATGAGGTAATATTTAAAGCGTGGTTTACTGGTTTTAGTAAATAATGACATGCTAAGAGAAAACTTCATGCCTAAACTCAAAACTTCATCCCTTGAACTTGGTATTTTTGTAAGGTTAAAAGACAATCATATTTTTGTTGTTGTGTGTTTCTTTTAAGTTTTATTTTATTTATTTATACTACTACTATTATTATTACTACATTTTTTATTTTTATTTTTTTGTTGGGGGGGGGGGGTGTATTGTGGGGTGGTGTAGTAACTAAAAATTTGACATGCAAAATCATTGAGACATGATTTAAGCAAAGTATGAAAGTTAATCTTAATTGAGTTACCTTTAATAGTTGCTATATGTCATACTTAGACATGGCTATCTAGCTGGCACACTTGTGTTGATATGGCATGAGCGTGGGTATGAGGTTAGAATAGCCATGTCAATTTTGAAGTGGACACATCTGAAAACAGCAGTGCTGCCGTGGAGAAATCACAAGAGAAACTTATCGGCCTTTTTGATAATCAGAGCAAGAATGTTGGAAAACTGCGTTTGAGATTTAGTCGGAGAGAGATGGTACTTTCAGATCAAAGAAAAAGACAAAATCGAACATCCTTTTCATGTGAATAAATAAGGGAGAAGAAAGATAAACTGTAGACTGGTGAGAAAGAAGAAGAGATGGTTGCTTAATAACCTCAATGCTGCGTTTTGGGCCACAGTTTTAAAACACTATTATAGGTCAAACTTGAAAAAAAAAATGATAATAAAAAAAGAAGCTTTTTAAAATAAGACCATGTTAACTTTTCACAGGCCATGAGTTTTTTTGGAAAATAATGGATATGTTTTGAAACTTTGAGAAACTACTCCAAAACGATGCCTATGTTTAAAGCTTCAAAAAAGGAAGGGGGGGACGTAAAAGGGAAAAGGCAAATCTTAAAAGTTCAATTAAAGCATAATGGTCATTTAGTACTACATGGTCATTCTAATACATGCAGTTTGTAATTATATTTTTTGCAATATGAAATTTTTTAAATCAAACATATTTCAGAAAATAAAATAAAATAAAATACTGGCGTGTGAATTTATACAAGCAATTTTTATTCCTTAGCCATATCCTGGTTACCATGTTAGAAACTTGAATCTTTTTTAGCTGTCTCCTCGTGCACTAGATTTTTGCGTGCAAAAAAGAAATTAAAAAAAAAATAAAATGTAATCAGACACGCAGATGTGTACTCATATCTTGCACCGCTACTCAACCCCCGTACTCCAGTTTAAGCATCAAAGGTCGCTATTGATTTGTCAAACTGATTTTTATAAATGATTATATTTAGATTCATTTATATACTTTGTGAAGTTTGCTCAGCTTGGACGTTAATGCCTATCGACGTCTTTATAGATCCAAGTGTCCCCAATGGAGAACTTATTATTTTCCTTTATAATCTAGGTCCCCCCACAAATTAGATGTTGATAGATTCCACCAAACTCAAAGTGTCCCCAATAACTCATGATGTTTTAAGGATTTGGGTAAATTAAAAGTAATTTTTATACATGCTCACCAGATTCTTATCTTCAAATCCATATATCGACAAGAATCCATCATTCTTAAAGTTCCATTAAGATGTGAGTTTAGGGGACTGTGGTTAACAAAGAATCTGAGGTACTTTTGGAGGCTCATACACTAGGGTGGCAAGATTCGTGCATTGTATCATTGTATGGCTAGGGTGTTTCATTTTGTTATACACGTGAAGATAATGCATTATATGGGATTAATTTATGATAAGCATTTTATTTACTGTTATAAAGATCATGTTATTACTTCAACTATTTTACCATATCCCTGACTATGCTTTACTCCAAACCTTACCATGTCATATGAACTGCAAAATTTAGGGAATGTCCTCTAGACTTGAAAGAAGCAATTTCCAGTGTATGCTTTGCTGCACCTAGGTGTGCCGATCTCCCAGAGTTACTGCAGGTTCAAATGCTGTTTTCTGGTAAATATGGAAAAGAATTTGTTTCTGCTGCTACTGAGCTTAGGCCAGAATGTGGTGTAAATCGTCAGGTTGCATAAATCGTCATCTTAAGGCATCTGTATTTGGAAGTTTTACACTATTGTATTTCCTTTCTCTTCTAATTTCTTGTTATACTTCACTCTTGCAGTTGGTGGAGCTATTATCTATCCGAGCTCCTGCTCCTGATGCGAAACTGAAGCTGCTGAAGGAAATTGCCGAAGAGCACGAGCTAGATTGGGACCCAAGCGCCTCTGAAGCTGAATTGCTGAAGCCGCATGAGGACTTACTGGTATATTTGCTACTTAGTGGTGTTGACTTTGTTTATATGTTCATGCCTAATGTGTATACCTTCCATTTACAGAGTGGTCCAACACAATTTGTCAGTGGTTCTAAGGTTCCCCTTGACAATAGGAAACAAGATGAAACACCATATTCTTCTAGCAAACAAGACACAGAAAGAGAGTCTGACTCTGATACAGATTTTGAAGTGATAGATTTTCCAGAAGTTCCTAAGCAGCCATTACAGTCAGGTAAAGGCACTGTCTCAGCACCAGAAATGCTTCCTTTTCCTGCCTCTGCCCTATCTGATAGTTGTGAAGAGGATTCAGAACCTACTAAAGATAACAGAAATCCATCAGAAGTATTGCTAGAGAAATCACGTAGCATGGAAAGTGATTTTCTCAACCTTTCACCAAATCCAGTGGAAGTCAAACAGTTTGTACCATTCACATCTCCTCCATCACAACCTTCTGCTTCATTTCCTATGGAACAAAGTAACATACCGTGTTCAGTTGTGGGGAGCAAAAGCGAGAACAACGTGGACTTACAGGACGTTTTAGCTGCTGCTCAGGCAGCTGCCGATACTGCTGAACGAGCAGCAGCTGCTGCGCGCTCTGTGGCTAGCCTTGCTCAACTTAGAATCAGTGAACTTGTCAAGAATAGTAACGGTGAGTTTTCCGAAGGTAGTGCTGAAAACCCCTTTCATGGTGACAAAGCCAAGTTTAACGATGTAGAAAAGCCTGTTTTGGATAATCAAATCTCATTCAGTTCTGACAGTGTTTTGAGTTCTCCAAGCCTGCATCAGGATCATGGAAACTGCACAGGATATCAGGCCACTAGCCAAGATTCATGTAACATTGCCGGAGGGGAAGTCGACAACTCATCCAAAAATCACATTGTCAGCCCGGGCGTTGGTCCCCAACCTCAGAGATCGCCTTCAATGGACGACGAGACTTATTTCTCGTACCCAAACCTCTTCAGCAGGCAAAGCTCAAATCTTAGTTCTCATGCTCAGTCATTTACAGAAAATTCCAGATCAACCCAGGATCGCTGAAGTGAGTTTCCATTTGTGGTTTCTCTGTTCACTTGTTCCACTATCTATCATTTCACTTTTCACTGAAGTTATAGCGTTTTGTGAAAATTCCCCTATGTTGAATTATTTCATTGTATTTAGGCATGATTCCGTTCGTCGGAGAATAAAATAGTTTAAGCTTGCTATTTAGTGATACTTTATGCCTTTTTTGTAATTTGTGTAAGTCCGTTTATTTGAAGAGTCTGTAAGGAAATCGTTACAAAATATTTTACAAAAAGGGGTAACTTTATCTTCTCTTAAATTATGTTGTGATAAATAATTAATCCGTTTATTTTGCTAGTAAGTACGACGGACTACATATGACGGGAGATCATTTCGATGCAATTAATCTATAAATATAACAATATAAATATAATGTGCATAGAATTACATGCGAATAAGCCTCGCATTAAACTAATATAATGTTGGAAAAACTCATACAAGACGCGGTTGGTGGCAGTTGAACTTCAAATCCTCACTGGGCAAGGCTTTGTTAGCAACTCCTTTTCTATATGCGTATTATTATTGTCTAACCTATTGCTTCCTCTTAAGTTTATCTTGAAGCGGGAGCAAGAATAATGAGACCTCATAGACTGTTGATCATAAATTTAGCAATAATTATAGAGTGATATGTTTATCTGACATAATTATATTGGGTATTTGTGGGCTTTGAATCTACTACTTATATATACATAATTAATCCAAAATAGCCAACTAAGAGACGTCACTTATTCATGTCATATAAAAATGTCTTTTTAGAATTTCTCTAAATTTAGCGGCTCAAGTGATAAGGGTTTTTTTTTTTTTTTTTGAAGTACAATTACAATTCATATCATGACAGTACAAGTACATATTGATATATATTCTTCTAAAACACAACACATAGAAATCAATCAATAATACAAATCGTTATATATGAGACTATAAAAAAGAGTAGTCAAAGGAGCCAGTCCAATGCAGGGCTAAAACGAGTAGAGATGTAAACGAGCCAAGCTAATATGGCTCAGAGCCTAAAATCTTAGCTCGGCTTGGCTCGAACTTTTTCCGAATCGGCTCGAATTTGGCTCGAACCCGTTAACTTTATTTTTCATTTTCGTAATAAAATACTAAAAAATATAATATAAAAAGTTACGACCTTGTTGAGCTACAAATACGAGCCGGCCCGCACGGGCCAAATGAGGTCAGCAGGCCGGCTAGCCCTGGCTTGAGCCTTATCTCAATTTTGAGGCTTGGCCCGTCTAATATCGGCCATGAGCCGGCTCAGCTTAGCTCGGCTCGGGCTTTTTAATGGGTTGAGCCACGGGCTGCTCGAGATGACCGGCTTATGTATATCTAAGAATGAGCAGGATACAATCGGATCAGAAACAATTGATTGGGGATCCCACCGCAAACACTGCCAAGGAATGTGTAATCTTATTTGAACTATGAGAATATATTTACAGGACCCACAACCCAAAGAATCAAGTAAGAGATGCATATATCTATATAAAAGTGATGTCAATCCCCGTTCATTTGAATTGTTGAGACCTTGGATAATTCTAAATGCATCCGTTCTTGTCTCTTGAATCTGTATATTCCTCTCCATCGCTAGACAATGACCTTGCATTAGGTTGATGCATGTCTTTGCTAAAATATTACATGTTAATTGGTTGATACAATAATATTGTGGAATAACGTGATTGCAAAACTAATGCTACCAGAGTTATGAAAACAATTTATAATAATCAATTTAATCAATACCATCCAAAAAATAGAAAAAAAAAAATTAAACTAAACCAACATGCACATAATCATCTGTGTGTTTCTAAAATCATAAAAATAACGAACAGTGAGGGTTGGACTAGAATCCTGTCTGACTCGGCAGAATGAAAATGGGGTTAATTTCACAAATCGTCTCCAACTTTTAAATTAAATATCGACGGGGTCCCAACCTTTGTTTTTGACTTTTTGGGCCCCCAACCTTTCATATATTCATCGAAAGTGTCTTTTTTGACGATTTCCGTCACTATTACCGTTAACTTTCCAACAAAATGACCGTTATATCATTGGAAAAAGAACTTCACCGCTCATGGCCTTCCTACTCCGATCTCACTTTGGGTTTGCCACTATAAGGGCTGGCTGACTTTCTTTCCTTATTGTTGTTTCAATGTCTAATAGTTCAAAGACTGAGAAGGGATGATTTTCTTGAGTTTTATGTAAACTACGTGCCTTTGGCTTAAAGAAGCATATCCTTGGCTTGAAGAAATGGAGGCATGGAAACTTTATCATAAAACTGCTGAAGAAAGGGTTCGAATGAGGCTGCTTATGCGCATGCGAATTTTCCTCTTATAACTGCTTAGTTCTAGCCCCCGTGGAGGGTTGGAGAAGCAACAAAGGAACGAAGTCCAATTTGCCTAGCTCTTTCCCTAAATTGGCCGTTGGAATGCTGCCATTTTCGGCAGCCAAAAAAAAGGGGGAATCCCCCCACTTGCTGCCAGAAATGACAATATTTTGGCCACCGAAAATGACAACATTTTAAGTGTTTTCTTTTTTTTTAATGTTTTTATTATTTTTAAACATTTTTTTAAAATGAAAAATTTGGAGTATAATGGTCATTTTATTGGAAAGTTATCGGAATAGTGATGAAAATCGTCAAAAATGACGTTTCTTGTAAATTTATAAACCATTGGGGACCTGAGAGGTTGAAAAGAAAGATTGGAGACCTATCTGATACTTAACTCTAAGGTTGGGGATGATTTTTGAAATTAACTCATGAAAATATCGGACTAATAACTGATTACGTGGCACGGAATGATTGGTGAAGGCTATGTGTCCTCTCCGTATATAATGAAAAATCAAATGTGATCGATCCAAATTGAGAGCCCAAGAGGGAGAAGACAAGCAAAATTCATTTACGTTTCCAAATCGATTACATAAGGTACACAATTTGATCTCTTCGCTGCATATTTATGTTTCCATTTTCGTTAATCTGTTGTTAATTAGTGATTGAATGTAAATAAAGTGGTAAATGAATTTGGATATGGTGTTTTCTATGATTTAGTAGCTTATTTTTTGGTATTATTGGGAAGTAGGAGATACAACGTCGGAAGGATTGTCCGATCTGAATTATTAAATCTGGATATTGAGATCTGAGCTAGTTTATTCAATTGAATCTTACGTTTTTCATCATGATTTTCCCGTTTTCTCTGATAATTGGCATGCCTGAAAACTCTAGAAAAATTTGTTGTATCTGTAATTTTCTTGTCAAAATTTATAATTTCAGTGGTGTATAAAATACTCTGGATGAAAATATTTTATAAAATCAAATAACGTGAAAAGACCAAATTTATTCAAAGATAAAAGTTCCAGAATTATTAAATTTCATTGAGGTACTGGTGGATAATTTGAGCATAAATCTTCTTTAGATGTGCATGCACGCTTGGGAGGTGCACATATGTATGTAAGTTTACCTGCATTCGTGCATCGGGCATTTTACTGAGTGAAACTGGAAGTTCGATGGGATGGGGAAAGCGTGGTGTGTAACCATCTTCAAACACGATAGCGAGTCTTATAGACAAGTAATGAAGCTTGTATACTGGCAGGGAAAGGACATTTGGCATTTTCCTGTTGCCTTCTAGCAGCTTAATAATAATAGCTTTTATGCTAGGCTCCATGCAGACAGATAAATAGAAACTTCTGAAGTTTATTTCTAAGTTGTTGAACTTTTTGTAAGTCAGTTTGTGCAAAATACTGAAATGATACTGGTTTGGCACTATTTCCCTAATACATGGCATTTTAGTCTCTACGGTCTACATAGACCAGGTTTATATTACATGTTTTTAACTCCAAGTTGGACTGAGAAGGGGGAGCAGGTGTGAACCACTCTTTTGTGGGAATCTTTTATAATCAAAAGAGAAATTCAGTTGCATTTCGTGGGACATAATGAAGAAACATAAATTGTTGAGAGACCAACTATATCATTTTGTATATCTGTTGTGGGATTTTCAATTTCTATTCTGAAAATGACTCATGTTGTTGGATTGGAGCTAATGTTTTGCATATACATTCTGTGTTTACAATTTAACTTATCTGCATTTTATTTTATCCACCGGTGAGGTATCCGTGCTTTTGAAATATTCCAGATGTATTTGCATGCACGAATACTTTGTTTCATATTTTTGATGGGTAACCTATATCTGTAAATATAACTTTAGTTCAGAAGTTATTGTGCTAAAGCTTGAAATGGTTGGCAGAAATGGCTTTGGGTGGAGGAGGTCCCCAGAGAGGAACTGCTGCTGCTGCAGCTGCTAACATGCGCAGGAGGAGAACAACTAGCAGTGGTGGAGCAGCTGGAGGAGCAAGTGGAACCATGCTCCAGTTCTACACTGATGATGCTCCTGGACTCAAGATTTCTCCAAATGTTGTGCTTGTAATGAGCATTGGTTTCATAGCTTTTGTTGCTATTCTCCATGTCATGGGTAAGCTCTACTTTGTCCGTAGAGAGGCTTAAAATACTCTTTACCAAGTGGCAGATAAAAACAAATATTTCTTTTCAATCAGCTCAGCAACTGTTTTTGGTAGAATTTTGCAGTGATTGCGCTAAACAGAGACCTACAGTTGTAACAATGTTGTGGGATAATTGTCTATTAACAGTAGTCTTTCATGTTTTTTGCAAGTCTTTATAATTGATTGAAGTGGTTTTTGGTACCAGTCATGGTATTTGAAGAAAGGAAACTACTGAGTAGCGGGATAATTGCCTTGTTTACTTGTGGAGATGAGCATGTTTTCCAGATTTAACTTGATCGAATGATCGCACCATCGTACTAGACTTTTGAGTTTGTATACGGTCAGAGATCCATGTTTAACTTGATCCATGTTTTCCAGATTTAACTTGATCGAATGATTGCACCATCGTACTAGACTTTTGAGTTTGTATACGGTCAGAGATCCATGTTTCGAGATGCTTATTCATCTTGGCCTCAACTGAAATATTAAGTAAATGTTTTCTGCTTGTTTATAACTGCCCATCAATTTCATTATGGGCACTTGGCAACATCCTGCAATCATCATTTTATTTCGTTTGGTCGATGAGCATGAAGATCAGCAAAGACTGATTACGACCCTACATGCCAAGCAATTAAGTCAGAATGCTTTTGCAAATAACTTCTAAGTTTTGGGTGATGCTATATTATTTAATTTGAGTTTTTACTAATAAGCAAATTTGACCATGACGAAAAACATGGCATCATCTACGGCATACGACTTCCTTTTCATGCATTGCGTTCTAAAGATTTACACGTCCAAAATGATCTACAATAAAAAATGCAACATCAATCTGTAAAGGAGGGGGGGGGATTTAAATGAGCGGTTACATTTCTATTTTACTTCTGATTAGATAAATATGATATAAAATCATATGTATGGCACGATATGGTGACACACAAACATGTGACATACATCAATACATGTCACATAGTCATATGATATCATATGATGCCATAATATATGGTTTTAGATCAAAAGTGTAATCAGAATCTGTCCCTTGCTTAAAGACGAACGCTAGCTACCCATAGGGTTCTTTTCTAAAAGATGAATGCTAGCTACCCATTGGGTGTTTTGGGCAGTTGCAACAATCAGGCTCATTGATATACCTGGTTAAATGTTATCATATATATAAATATATACTCAATTCGATGGAATTGTTTGATTTTAAAGATCCTGTAATTTTACCTACAAGGGGTGTAAGTTCTAGGTTTCTTAAATCCTCCGGTGAGATACACCGAAAGCATGCAGATCATCATTAGCACCATCATATTTGCGTACTGTTGTCCATCAGTGAGATCGAACAAACCAACCAGACTTATCTTCCATCATTATTATTGAAACAAAGGCAAAAGCCTTTGTAACGGTCAGGCAATCCAAAAAATGTCACAGCATAGTCACTTGTACTAAAAAAACAAGCATAATCCCACCAAAATAATATAATATATCAAATCGTTTCAAAAAATATATATGAACACATGAGGAAGAAAATATAAAAACACACAGGGAAGAAAGTATTTACTAATTATATCACCCACAATCGCCTGAATATAAACACAGAGAAGAAGGTATTTACTAATTATATCACCCACAATCGCCTGAATCTCGAGTCGTTATTCAAAGCAATCATAGACTTCTCTCAGATTGGCAACCTTAAATTCGATTTGCAAATGATTTGACATTAAATGATACAATTTGCCAATGATTTGACATTCAATGATGTAAGACACGCATAATAGAAGACCCACTTTGTTTTTCCTTGTCATCATTTAGTAAAATGGGTGATCGTGATTCATTGCGAAATTTCATAAATACGTAAAACTTTCTAATTACAATACAAAGAACCGGGGTTAAACCGGAAACACGGAAAGAGATGCTGCCACATTAACTTCTCCTGAAGATAATAATCATAATAGTAATAATTTAAAATAAAACATGAATATATATACACGCAACTCATCCACAGTAATCATGTCGTTACAGGAAACATATATAAATATAAAACATCATTTACTGAAGTCTAGTGCATATTATCTGGTATTCCACCTGATCCAACACCATCGTCAACAGGCTTCGGTCCTCCACAAGACCTTGATACTGATTCGAAGAGTTTCTCAATCTCTGGCGCACATCTTGTGAAAGACCGGCTCCAAAAGTTATATCTGGGATTCTGTATTACGGACAAGAATGTGTGTTAACAATAATGTAAAATTGCGGCTTCCAAGACTTTCATCTCTCCCCTGACTCCTAATAGGTCAAATTAAGATTTACCTTAATAAGCTCGATAAAGGTAATTAGAAGACCCCAGGGATGAGGCCTATTGACGATTAGCCGCTCCAAGAGTACTCTAGTGATCTGTTCCTGAATCATTTCCTGCTCAAATTTGAACACTTGTGAGAAGCCAGTAACAATCATTTGATAAGGGGCATCCTTGGTGAGGATTGTTGTAATCCAGAGTCAAAGAAGATAATATGCCTAAAACGTTGCTCCCTGTAAAGTTCCAACCGGTACCTACTACTGTGTACAAGGCACGTCCTTTACAGATGAACTCAACCATTTATGAAGCATTTATCAAGTTGTGTTAAAATTTTAAAGAATACGATAACTAAAATTGGAAGCTAAAAGAAAAAAATGAATAATAATAATAATAATATTATTATTATTAAACTACACCCAGTAAACTAAAAAGAAAGATTGTGCACACCTGGTTTGATTCCGCAAACAGGTAGAGAAGGATAAAAGAGAAGTAATGTGTGTGGTTGTTCGGATAACGTAGTTGGTTGGCAACCGCATTTAAGAAGAGGTAACAACCCTCGGTGTCCAGATCCATTATCAAACTCTGGAAAATGTCCAAAGCAGCACCGACCAAGAAAACAGTCATATTTGCCATGGATTGTGAGTGTGGTGGCGCTCTAGCCTGCAGCTGCTGAATAGCCTATGCAAAATTTACGAAGTTCAGAAAATAAAATATGTAATGAACAGGAAATTCACTGGTAAAAGAAAATAACAACGAAAATGAAAAGAGAACGATCTACCATCAGTTGTCCAAAAGAAAGAAAAAGGATATTTGGCATACCTGCATCCCAACATAAAGTACAAGGGAGTTGATGAGAGGAACATTGTAACGGGTCCCAGCACGAGCTGCATCACTAGGAGAAAGCAAAAGCTTTTGCTTCAACTCAGCAAGGAAAGAGGAACCTTGTTGCCTAGTCTGTAGCATAAATTCAAACCAGCATGATTTTGAGCATGGAACCAAGTACAGTATTGGATACTTTAAGAACCACAACCCCGTGTGGGGGTGGCTTCTCTGAACTTTTGTAATATTCATTCAAGATTACCTTTAGATAGTCATCAACATCACTCTTGATTTGCTTTGCTTTAAGAGCTGCTTCGACCTCAGCAAGAATGCGTGGCGGTTGACTTATCTCCGCCAGCAGATCAATCTGAAAGCACAACCATGACGCATTTCTCGGAGTTAGCCAAATGGCTAAACATATCATAAAAGGAATTTAAAATCTAAACATATCACGATCATCATAAATAGGAATTTAAAATTAGATAGCTACCTTTAAATTGGGAGTAGAGGGGTCAGGTAACCTCATATTGCGAGGAAATGCACTAAGAATTATATTTCGCATCTGTATACAGCTTGGGGGTATGACATCACAGAAGCTGAAATGATAATCACACAGAAACTCTGGAAAATCGTGGAGGAGGACCAGCAACACCCTGAGTGTGCCTTGGTAAAGAAAGTGGACCTAAAACCCAACAAAATTAAATTTTAATAAATCGTCATTGAGGGAGTAATTAGTACAACAATTACCACGTTCATATAAAAAGGCGCACCGGTTCTCCCAATTCAGCATTCCTCAGAAATGGTTCCATAAACTGAAACAAGTCCACTAACAATCGCTGAAAATAGGGCCATCCTTTTTGTGCATTTGCTGTGAGTAATTTCGGCATGAAACTTCTATGACTCACCAACTCTAGCCACGCAAAGCTGAAAGCAATTTTGCCAGATAAATATCCAAATGAACTCATGAATAAAACTCCAAAGCCATAAAGGTTGCTAATAAGAATAATAACAATGATCACATTGAACTATTAATACTTAGTTATGCCTTCTTTATAATAGTGGTGGTGGTTAACAATTTCTGCATGCTTCCTTACACAGAAGGCAAGATGGAAGCCCCCCAAAAGAAGTATCACAATGAAGGCAGCGAAAGATTACCAGTGCACTATGAATAAGGCAAGGTGCTACCGTAAAGTGAACAGAAAAAATTACAATGGGGGAATACAAACTTCTACATCTGTTCTAATAAAGAATGAAAATTATGAACCAACTAGGAACTATCACCAAGATCACGAGACCGAAGTTTTCTAGTGTATGAACAATAAGTTCTCCTGTACTTTGATTATACTTACACCTATAATCTAAATAAAAGATCAAAACTGTTCTGGTATGAACAAAATCCTAAAATTTATCCCAAGAAACTAGGTCAGCTACACGAATCTCTTCCGTCATTTACTCAATCGCTACATTCATAGACAGGTCCACAGAAATGGATCTTTTGCAGTCAATCAGGTGATATTAGTTTTGGTGCAAAATATCTCTTTGCTAACCTGTCCTTCAGGGATCAAGTCATTCTATTATTTCCATGATAAGAAACTTTTCTCATATTAAATCATGTATGAATAGATCAATAGATTTGAAGATCCTAATAAGATATAAGAATTTTCACGATAACTTTCTAGTTTGATCAAAATTAGGATAAATTGACCCTGGTTGAACTAGGCCTTATTTAGAGCTTAAGTTGAAGCTTAAAAATGATTATCTATCTATTTATTTATTTTATTTTTTTTGGGTTTTGGGTTGGGGGGCAGGGGGATGTGAGAGAGAAGTTGAGGTGATATACGGAAATGTGAAATGCAATTTCTATGTAGAGAATTTGTGGTTTGGTTGATATAGAACTTTGACTTCTTGACTACCTTTTTAGCAGATCGGGGAAGAAGGTCTTTTTAGTTTCTTTAATCAGGCTTTCTTTTAATCCTACACATAGTGGGCTCATTCATTGTTATAATAATGAGCCACTTTACTATGAATTAATTTTATACTTCTCTCTCGACTCTTCTAATTATCGCTCTTGTCCTTTCCATAATTTTCTTCTGGGATTTGTATTCAACCAGCAAAAAATGCCTATCATCATAGAAAATCAATTAGGAAAAAATATTTTTTGCAATCGTCAGCGCCTGAGAAAAATGTTAACAAAAATGAGAAAGGAAATGAACTGTTATAAGGAACCATATATGTAAAAAAAATTAGAACTGAATGAGAATATTTTAGCTTGGCACACGAGCAGAAGAGTATAAACTACCTGAATCCTGGAACTTTGAGAGGTTGAAGAGCATGGAAGGCATTTGCAAGAACAGTCAAAACCTAAAGAAGAATACAGAAATGAACTAAATTCCTTTCTGGGGAAACAAATTCAATGCAGAAGTTGAGACTGCAGCCGCACCTGAAAATTTGCCCCATCTATGACAGGTTCCAAGGTACATAAATCCAGAAGCCAGTTAATGAACAACCTAAAATATGGCCTTGGATTAAAGGACGTCTTTTTTTCTTCAGCATCTTTCTGGATGAATTTCAGAGTCACTGCAAGACCCTGTTAATGTCCCATTTATTAGATGTATTTAAATCAATAGAACAGTGTGAGAAATTCTAGAAGCACATGGACAAAGGATTAATACCTTAGGCAGAAGCGAGAGCTTGCCAGATCCTTGATCAGGAGAATACTGAAAAATGTCATAAATAGTCAGGACAGCAGGAATAGGAAAGACTAAAAGAAGTGCAATGTTGTGATCTTCAGAGGATTGATTTAGTGAAAATGACTTTTTTCCTTTCCACTTTTCCCTTCTTTTTACAATTTACTTAGGAGGAAAGTTACCAATTCATATATCATCAAAAATAGAAACAGAAATTATAATTCCATAAGCATATGATTTCCACCTTCAAGATTGAGAAGACTAATTTGGCGTAGATGTCTATGGCAAGGAAAGATAAAGCCTGTCCAGGATGCAGCTGCGCCTCCAAAGATAAGCAGTGTGACACTGACAGATCCTGAAATACATGCATGGTTAACTCCAGAGAAGCAATAATATTGCAGATAGCATATTATGAAATATAAAGTTCACCATGAGCCGGCGGAAAAAGCGATCCGTCATATCATCTCCTTTAAGTAGGCCCCTTTGCATTAAGTGCAAGACATAGCGAGCGCAAGCAGCATCATTTGCACCCGGAAGTTCACATATTGTGCACCAATCCGAAAACAGTGATGAAACCTACATGGAAACCGGATAAGAAAGTAGACATTATAAAAAACTATAAAAATAAAAAAATACAGTCTCCTGCCAAGTTTCAAGCATGAGAGACATCAGTGCACAAAAATGGGAACAAGAAAGGTATATGAAAATGAAGTACAAACACTATTTCCAATTGGATAGGAAAAGGCATTTTATATAAAATGACGTGATACAAGAAAACTCAGTCTCAATGCAGTGTTTCTCTTGACAGTTAAACCACACCTGCTCCTGGAACCCGGCAGGATCTGGATCCCCCAAATCTGCTGAAGTGTTGTCCTCCCTGTTCCCAGCAGGAAGCCCAGTAGCCTGTTCCAACAATTGAAGCTTGGTTAACAGCTACCTTGGAAGCCCAAAAGGAAACGCAAAGCACAGGGAAGAAAAGGAGGGGCACTACCTTTTTGTCTCTTGATGGTCTGACATTTTCCTCGGTCCCTACGGTAACGCCAGATAACGTAGCAGAACTACCAGAGGGATTTTTGGCAATCTCAACTAGCTGTTGCAATGACTCAGGTGATCCTGGTCTTGCGGCAAGCTGAAATCATGAAAACAATTAACACCATGCATAACAAATAAATACACTCTGCATGAAACAAATTTGAGCAACATCATACCTTTGCCAGACCATCAACAAGATTGTGTAGTTCTGAGATGACTTTAGAATCACTGACAATTAATGTTTCTATGAGAGAAATGGCAAATTCCGTGGCAGCCTCTGCACATTGTATACAGAAAGAGATGTATTAGTTTCGTTTTTACATCAATAAAGAACCAGTATCCACAATACATACTGTTCCTTCCAGCATCAAGAAGCTTCGCCATGTGAACATTATACTCAGCAAGGTTCAATAATTCACTATGAATCAGACCAATCGTAATATCTTTATTGAATTTTCTATCTTCGTCAGAGTATATCACCTGTTAAACCAAAATAAAACTAATCAAAAAACTTTCCTTCATTACGCATCCCAAGAGGGCATGAGACCCTAACATGCATAAAGCGGACAAGACAAGAAACCACAACATGACTTTCCTGTATTAACTTCAGACTGAAGCATGAGAGTTAAGTAAATATCAATAGAAAATCAGGTCCATGCTTTCTGTTACGTGCTAAGTGATACAATACATTTGTAACAATTAGCAACACGTGCAACACCCCTACAC
>CAVNYN010205012.1:0-13406 GCA_963692815.1 Nyctanthes arbor-tristis | reverse complement strand
CTTTCCAGCGACTGAACAAAAGGACTCCGGCGAATGGAGATTGACGCAGGCGACCGGCCACGGCCTGAGAGCCCATACTTGCACCCTAAAAATCTCCCTCTCTCGCTCTCTACCTCTCGTGTGCTCTTCCGATCTGCCTAACCAAGTCTCACCACTAATTTCCCTCTCGACCGCGACCCCATTCCGGCATTCAAGACGGCAAGGAAGATCGGCGAAGTTGGCGACGCCTCTACATCTGCAGTAAGTCTCGGGCAGCCCTAAAGGTAAGGTTTTTTTTTTTTTTTTTTTGCAGCACTATTTCAATTTCAAATGGACGGTGAAGGGCAAATATGAATTATAAAAGATGGATTTGGGGTTGGACAATGAAATTGATTACTAAATTTAGTTCAATCTGTAAGACAATACATGAATAAAATTTATCACTGATTATAAAATATATCACATTGCTAAATGAACTCCAATATTTTCAAAAATCTCAAAAGCAATTCAAGATTTTGCTACAGAGCACCCGTCCAAAGACATCTTATACACAACAAGGAGAAAAAGGTCTCTAAATACACCCGGAGAAGCAAAGGAATTGTAGAGGTTTCATTAGTTAAAGCAGAAGAGAAAGACCACCAGCAAAAAAGAGTCCAGAAAAAGATCACAAGCAACTCCTGTAGCCTGTTATATGTTAAGCTAAAGATGAGATTGTTTTAAGCATTGAATATGATAAAAATGATAAATTAGAAGAAATGCATCAAAGGATATATTGACAGAACTATGTATGATAGTGCCTATATGTATTAGTGTATTTGTCAGGTTTTTTCAATTGAGGATGCAAAAATTAACTTTGAGTATTATCTCTGTTCTTTTGATAGACATAATTGTGTGTCTAGTTCTTGTCTTTGGACTTCTATAGCTTTGTATGAAAACACATAATCATTACACATGTTATTTCGTCAGTTTTTTTATTTCTTTTATTAGTCATTTGGGCAAAGAATGAAATCCGCAGTTTTATAAAGAAAGATCATTGGCATTTTTGGGGAAAATCCATGTGTTGGGGCTCTATTCTGCTTAATTTTGGGCAAAATCCATGTGTTATGTTCTGTTCTACTTATTTGTGAAAAATGTTATTTGTAGGAATTTGCTATTGCTTTGTATGTGTTAGTATCTATAGTATCGCTTACTTGTCGACCATAAAGTGAAGTGAATAATACATTAGCTTTACAACAAATTCGACTCGATAATTACTTATAAGAGAATGGAAAAATAAAAATCAACCAAATAATTGAAGTATATGTTTCACTTGTTATTTGGTAATAAATATTTCACAATAGCAAACAAAATATAGAATGGGCAAAATTCTAAAAGGGATATGAAAATGCATAAACTTAGATTTGATTTGAATTTGATGAAAATGAAGTTGGATCTCTGTATACATATTATTCTCTTGTTGACTATCTGTATTTGACCTTGTCAAGCTTATATACATTTTTTAAGCGTAAAGTATGCAGAGTGTGAGACAAATTTTTTGGGATGAATATATAATATTTGTTGCTCTTACTGGCTTGTAGGTGCTGCATTGGGAAGAGTCAATATGGGAATATGTTGTAGCTACATGGATTTTCCGTGTTTGACTAAATGCTTGAAATGTGACGTTGGTAACTGACATGGAATATGTCGTATAAGGATAATGAAAACAAATTGCGATTGTATGTAGTATGTAGTAAACTTGTAGTATATTGAACTCACTAACCCAGTGTTTTTAATCCAAACATGTTTATCTTGCTTATGTCTATCTAAATTGAGTCTTTAAACGAACTGCATTTGTAAGAACAGAAGTTAGTTTTGTTGTCTTTAGTTGGTTCTAAAGCGCACACAGGTGTTGGTTTAATCAGTATTTCGTTTTGATTCTTAATAAGAAAGGCATGCCCCAATCATATATATGCTAAAATTTCGGCAGAGTCCCGACAAAAATGCTATAATAATACCTTGCATATGCAAAGGCAATAACTTTTTCCACAAAACAACAATAACCCAAGTTGTAAAATAATAATCACACATAAGATAAATACTGTCACCAACAACGGTACATATCCTAATAATTGCCATATTTTGCCCAACGCGATTGACATTCAACATAGGACACTATAGATTGTCAACCAGCAAATGAAGTATATAAGTTAATATAAGCAACACATGAATTATACAAATTACACTCCAAGCCAAATGTAACCCTGCACGAGTCAGACTAACTACACTTCAACTAACACACATTTGCTTGTTGAAACCACACCTAGCCAAAGAACTCGCTTCTTGATAACCCCCCAATGCAACCCTCCAAAGCATTACTATTGACTGTAGGGTCAACACGGTCATCCGTATTGGCGCCTTTATTGGGCTCGAGCGATGTGGAAAGTCGAAAGGGCTCAACGTGCTTGTCAACCCTGTTGAACAAACACGACATGCTTAGAATGCACGAAAGTAAGGCAACGGACATACAAATAAACTGATATCCACAAATAAAGGCTATTTATTGCTAAATAAACTGACCTCGGCTGAGCATGCTCAAAGGTGCGACGATTATAGCCCACTGCCTTACACGCGCCTCATCGTCGAACGCCCTGTAACATGGCCTTCTCCTGAGCAGGCTTCGACCGCTTGTTTCCCCGTTTGCTTTTTGTTGGTTGCGGGTCACGTATGACAACACATTGTCTTGTTTTATCTCGAATGCTCAACTCTCGCATGTTGTCTGGGCCGTGTAGGAGGTCAGGTAGTTTGGGATACACCTCGTCAAAAATGTGTTTGATCATACAAGTACCATCCTCTGTCAAAGCTGCTTTCTCAATCAGTTTGTGATTCTTCTCGGCCAACCGACGAGTGCAATCTACGAACCCCTGAACCTAAGTTTGAGCCAGGTTGACACAGAACACCAGGTTTGACTTTGTATCTTTTGTCCACCGACGCAATATGTACTTCTCTAATAACTCGCTAAACTGTTTGATCTGCATTGATAACAATCACAACCATTTATCTCATCGTACTATTAAATTAAGTGTTTCTATACAAAGTAGAGCATATACAATATCAAGTAAAATTGGTAAATAATCTCACTAGCATCCAATATAGCATGTGCCTGCATAGAATCCCTTCAGACTCAAACTTACAGAAACTGCACGAAACATATTCATTTGCAACGTTGTATGTGACTTGGCGCTTACGATCGGGCATCTTCTCGGGCTCATATGGGCTGACCTCGTAGATTCATGCCTTTTGTGTGCTCCCTTTCAGTGAGCATACATATGTTTTACAGCTTTGCAACTAATCCAGAAAAATCTCGAAATTAGCCTTTGTACACCGTTCAGCCATCTGCCTTTCTATGAGATTCCCTGCAGTTGTCACAATTCTTTCGTTCACGTCAACATGATCGGCCTCAAGCCCCAAGTGTCTTTTCCGCTCTATCGCTCTCTTGAATCTCGTTCAGAGATCGTTCAATGAGCATACAGGGCTCAAGTATTTTTTGAAAAAGACGTGATTACTCTTAGCCCGCTGCGAGCTAGTCATACCAGCCGAGAAATCACCCTTGAAAAAGCTAGAACCCAATGTTCTCGTAGCTCGTACATATCACCCAGCCATTTATTCTCACCAAGTGGAGTGGTTGCCATTAGCTCGGCCTAGCGGGTCTCAAACTCAACCATTGACTTGGAACTCTATATGTAGCCCCTCAACTTGTCGACATGCTCCATATGCGCTGCAAGGTGCAGCTTCTCCAAAAACTTGGCTACAATATGCTAAATACACAACCGGTGAATTGTGTTTGGGAACACCTGTCTTAAAGCCGTGGTGATGGCGCTGTCTTGATCAGTGATTATCATCGTCGGATGGAGATGTCCAGGTACAGAATCTACAAATTTTTCAAACAACCATACAAAGGAATCTTTGTTCCGATTAGTGCGGACGCCACATTTGAAAACTACAGTTTGCCTATGGTTGTTAACGCCGACAAATTGGCAAAACCACATGCCGTATTTGTTCGTATTGAAAGTGCTATCGAATACAACGATGTCCCCAAAATAGCCATATACATTCCTCGAAGCCACATCAGCCTAGAAGCACCTTACGATCTTCATCCTTGCCTGTAGTCTCATAAGCATAGCAGAAATTTTCATTGGTTTGCTTCTCCAACTCAAAATGGTCTATCACTGTTTCTTCATCATGGCCCGTTACCGCTGCGCGAACATCCCGTACATGGTTTCTTATGTCTCTCTCTAGGCAACCAACTGACGATAGCCCACAAGAGTCAATCCCTAACAGCCTACACATATCAGCAGTAGACATGTTTGCTTTAGAGAGTTGCTGACTAAGTTGCTTCTTTGCTGCTAAGACCTCCTGGTGCGATCGTAGTAAGTACACTTTGCGCGGTGTAGTTACCGGATGGTTATGCACTGGCAAAAACTTGCTGACTGACCACTCGTCTCCGTCTTTGTTAAAGCAGACTCTCATCCTCGCTTGACATCCAGTTCTAATGTCACTCTGAGTCTGTTCCTCGTACTGCTCAACCATATGCTTGAACTCGTTCTACCACCACATGTCTTTTTGACCTTCTTTATTACAGACAAACATTTTCCAAGCATACGCTTTCTGTGCATTCCTTCTGCAATTCCCAACCCGGAAACTAAAACCAGCGTGCCTCTCGTATTCATTGTAGAATGAATATCCATCGTCAGCTGATCGAAATTGCTGCCCAACGTATGGCAAAGCAACTGCATACACGTCCGGAATATATAGTACATCATCTTTCTCTGACTCTATTTCTACACAATTAATATAAAAGTATTAGTGACTCAACAAGAAAAGTGAAAAGTAAAAATTAATTATTTAATACCTCGCCTGTTATATGCAAGCATTGAACTGTTACACTTATAATTTTTGTTACAAGTTAATTTCTAACCACTACTTAATTTATACGTCAATTTGATGCAAGAAGAATTATAATTACAGTATCACTATGCATGCCATACGGGCATATACATTTATTCAACCCATCATGTTTTGTAACTTCTTCAAAAAGCTATCTTCATATACTAATTTTAATGTATTTTTAACCACATGATACTTCGTACTATAATTTTGCCCTAGTTATTCAAAGCAGTGTCTAATGTACCTGGTTCATTAGTTGCTTCTTCCGCATTCCGCAGTTGTGGTTCTATCACTGAGTGTGATGTCGACATTTTCATGCCCTCTGTCGTCACTTGTGATAAATACATGTTTGACCTTTTTTAGAAAGTACATATGTATTTTTAAATAATCATCATTTTATTAAATTAACACCAAATTCTTAAAAATTGCTAGATATCCTTTCAAGAAAAAAAAAATTATTAACTAACTACCAAAGCGATGCTCCAATCTAACCATAACCAGTAGCTTTCACTGAGCAAGGTTAATGTGATCATTAGTTATCCGATATGTTAGTAAAATCTACCTCTTATTCGTCATTCCATTCCTATACTACATTGTCTAACCATTTTAACCTATTTTTTCTTTCTTAATGTATCACTACTTCACACTTGAGTCAAATATGTATAATATGCAAATAAAATCAATTTGTTTTTTAATTTTTGAACTTTTATTCGAAATTGCCTGATGCTTATAATTCATGAGTTCTCATTTTCTAAACCTTTAGCTTCACTGTAATCTCATCGAAAAAGAGTTAGCCTTGCGATCCAAAAAGTTTGTGCTTAAATGAGAGCATCTTTGTCTAAGCTTATCTAGTTTACTTGTAAATAATTTCTAAAATAAATAAATTTGTTAATAGTTGCAGTTGGAAATAAATTGCATTGGTACTTTGACAATTACCTAAGATTAACTTCAATAAAAGGCAGTCTTTGTTGAAACGTTTTGGAAACTAAAGTTATTCAAACTTCCTTTTAAGCTTAACCAATTATGAAGATACATATTATCATTGAGTTTTTTGCATATTATTCAACTAATCAACTGGGTGTTAAAATTCAACAAGCAAATTTTACGAACACAGAATTTATTATGACAGTTTTAGAGGAATTCTGAAGAACTTATAATCAGTGATAAATTTTATTCATGTACTGTCTTAAAAATTGAACTAAATTCTGTAATCAATTTCATTGACCAACCCCAAATCCATCTTTCATAATTCATATTTGCCCTTCACCGTCCATTTGAAATCAAAATAGTGCTGCAACAAAAAAAAAAAACCTTACCTTTAGGGCTACCCGAGACTTACTGTAGATATGGAGGCATCTCCAGCTTCGCTGGTCCTCCTTGCTCTTCCGATCTCCGGAATGCGGTCGCGGTCGAAAGGGAAATCGGTGGTGAGACTTGGTTGGGCTGACGGTTGCAAGAAAGAGAGGTAGAGAGTGGGAGAGGGAGATTTTTAGGGTACGAGTATGGGCTCTCAAGCCGCGGCCGGTCGCCTGTGTTAATCTCCGTTCGCCGGAGTCCTTTTGTTCAGTAGTCGGGGAGAGAGAGAGAGAGAGGGACGGCGGGTGGAATTTCATATTTGGGGGGTCTGGGTTACTCGACTGGTATAGGGATTCAAAATCTGAATTTTAAATTTTTTTTTTTAATTCACAGTCATCTGCCACATCAGTGCCACATGGGAACATGGTAGGTAACACCAGCATAGTATGGTGGGTGAAAAAGGCTCTAATAGAGTGACACTCATCAAGTTCAGGAAGAATTTTTATGGTAGAATCATGTTCTTAGCTATTTTGGGAATGCTGATAGACTAACTTCATATTACACAGGTCGAGGAGACTAGTGTAAAATTTAGAGTGATGTTATATGCATGTACACAAATGAAGCAATGTACTTGGTAGGAATTTTTTATGCATCACACCACTTTTGAATTAATAGAGATCACATGCATGAACCACATACATTCGTATCAAACTTTGTGTAAATATTTTGTACAAAAGTAGAATAGTTTAAATAATTATTCCGTTAACAGAAATAATATGTTACCCGACAAAACTCATGTAATCTAATAGTATCTTAGTTAACTCACAAACCCTTTATCAAGAGTCCGATACCTCTCTCATACAATCCCTATGTTACGTCAAAAAATAATGTTACCCAATTTGTCGGGTTGGGAATATCGACAATCAAATGAGACTGGGCCCACTACACATATGGGCCCATTCATTGTGTACATCAGCGGATCTAAAAATTTAATTTACACAGACTATAACACAAAAAATTACAAATTTCATGTGGCTAATATGAATTTTTTTAATTTTTTATATAAATTTTTAAAGAATTTGGGCCTCACGAGCTAAAATCTGTGCCGGCCGGGGGGATAGATCCATCCTGGTTGTATATACTGACATCAGTCATCGCCTATATAATTACGCCACAGGTAATGTTTTAGCCAATAAGTGTGTAAACCTCTACTGACGATGGTAACAAGTCGGGTCTAGATTGGATAGGACTCGCAAAGAAATTTTGATGCCTTACGACTAGCCAAAATTGGGGTGGATTATTGAGGGGATGACCCATTTTCCCAAATCGGGGCAAGGTAATCCCGAACTGCTAACCTGATGGATGGAATTTTTTTGCCCTGTCCAAATCAAGTTCATAAGATTTTTGGTTTGGATCAGATCAAATTATCATCCCTACCTCAACCGAATTGGGTGAAGTTACCTCAGGCATTGTGACATCGTAGTGGATCACTTCCATTATCGATGTGGCTTTAGCTCACTGAGTAAAGTGAGCTATTTTATAGAGCATCTCCTGTTAATTAAAGTTCTAAAAAGCATAAGACATAGAAAAACGTTGAATTCAAGTATTGTGTCTGGGCACGCCAAAATACACCAATGTGTGATAAAAATACAATCAACCGATACATGATAAAGTACAATGTACGACAAAGCGTGAAATATAAACTTCGAATATAAGCGTTAACTAACTGTCGCTTAAACAAGTTTTTTAAAACACTATCTCTAATACACAAAATTTGGACTATGTCCATTTTACAAAGGAAAAGGCACATAATTTTGAATGGGTCCCATATGTCTTTTTATTTATTTTAGTTCTCTTCATTAATTACTTTTCTTTTTTATTCTATTTCTTCATCATTTTTACTTCATTTGCTATCATCACTTGACACACATACTACTGTCATTATTTTTGAATTTATTTCTGCATCTGTCATCTTATTCACTTTTCTGACTATTTTTTCCTGCATTTCTTTCTAGTGGAAATTGCAAAAAATAGCCAATTTATAAAAAGTGTTTCCAAAACTAGATACTTTTATAAAATTTTTTACTAATTATACCACAATTTAATTATACTCATATTCCTTATATTTTTAAATCTTTGCACTTAAATCATTAAATTATTTCTATTATATAAATATATATTTATTAAACATTTTATTAGTATGACATCTTGCATCGGACCATTTTTTGATTTCTAAAATTCCATTGTATTTTCATGTGTTCAGGGATACCTGGTCTCGCACCGCTAAGTTTGGGAAGCTAGTTCTATATCAGTCTCCATGAAATGGCCTTGTACCTCCTTTTTTTTCATTCTTGGTGTTCTGAACTCTGGTTATTCATATGAATAATTTTTTCCTTTACAAAAAAAAAAAGAAAAAAAAAACCATTGCAAGAAATGCCCAAAATTTGTTAATAAACAAAAAAGGTAGCATCTAATAATATACACCTTTGTTTTGAAGGATAAAACTTATATCTCATTGATATTAGGATTGTGCAATGCACCAATAGCAATAGCGTCTTCTAACTAACTAGGAGCTTCAAATAGATTATAAGGACGTTGAAACTCTAAAGCATTCCTAGCAAGAATAGGCGCCATGCCATTGCCACTCCTCGGAATAAACTCGACCCTTGATGAGGTAAAATTATGTTGAAAGTCCTTGCACTCTTGAATAATCATGCCATAGTACTCCATGTGATCAGTTTCTTAAGAGTTAACCGAATTGATAGCGGCCTTAGTGTCAAGTTGAAAGATAACTTCATTAATCCCCAAATAGTGAACCCATTACAGTGCTTTCTTAAGCCCCGTAGCTTGTGCTTCTGTCGCTGAAATACAACTCTGAAGCATCCTCATATATGATCCCATAAAGTCACCCTTATCATTGCGAATCACCAAACTGATCCCAGTACAATTATCCCTGGTGAATGTTGCGTCCACATTGCACATAACATAACCTAAAGGAGAAATTTCTAAATATATCTAGTCACTAAGAACAAGGAATGATGATTTTTTTTTCTTTTTGAAAAGAACACGGGATGATGATTAAGTTAAAGGTTTGAGAAAAAATTTAGCAAAACTTTGTAGGGGTGTAATTCTATAAGGAACAAAGATTAGGGATTCATTAATAAAATGTGTTATTTTTTTAATAAAAAGTGCGGAGTAGATATAATTAGCTTTTTCTTTTTTTAAATATACAATTAGCCTTTTCAAAATTAGCATTTCCCCACTTTTTTGGGACACAATTGCCCTAAGAAGAGAATGAAATTCAAAAGTTTCCATATTTCCTTCTCCTTAAACTCTTTAGCCTCCTTTGCTGTTCACTTTCTAAACCTTCTCTCCTCCCCTAATCCTTCAACATTGTTCTATTTGTTAGTTGCATTATACAATTTGGGACTTATTTATTTATTTTTTTTGAAAGAAATAATTTTATTTATCAGAATAATCAGAGTTCAGAACATCGGTAATAAAAGCAGGGGGAAAATGAGACAATTTCATAGAGACTGACATAGAATCAGTTTCCCGAGCTAAGTAGTAAGTAACCTAGTTCGCAGATCTCTGAACATATGAGAAAACGAGTCCTCTAATATCTTTGGCATAGTCCTACACTCTTCAATAATTAGACTGAAAGAGATCGGAAGAGCACACGTTGAGTCCCGAAGCAAGGCATCATAAACCAAAGAAGAATCCATTTCAACTGCAATGTTTTGAGGATGTGATTCCTTAATCCATTTGAGAGCTTCTTTCACTCCTATAGCCTCTGTCACTCTCACTTCAAAATATCCAAGTACCTTTACTGACTTAGCAAAAAGGAATCTTCCTGAAGAGTCTCGGAGTACAAACCCATGGCGTACTTCTCTGGTCGTGCTGAAGATGGCTACATCGACATTAGCTTTACGCCAACCATATTCTGGTTATTACTGTTTATCCAACATTGACATGAGCACAAAAAAATTTTGGTAAATTATATAGAATTGAATCTCAAGCTGTGTAGAATGACGTTTTAAGTTGTATACTGTCAAGATGTCAACATCTTATAATTAGACGTGAAATTACACATGATGGAGTACATTTGTACAACTATCTAGATTTATGGAAACTAATTGTATAGTTAGACATTTAAGCTCGACAACAAAAATGTATAACTAATAATCCGAACTATCCAGGAAAAGGCAGCCAAAAGGATTTATTTAAAATTTGTATCCGTTTGTATCGATATATAATTGATTTCACTTATAAATGGAAGTGATGATTGTCTTTTTATGACACGTATAAGTAAATTTGCCACATGGTATTGATGAAATGGGTATTTTAAATCACTGTAAGGTATCATTTGTGGTACTTCTCACGTGTTTAATAAAGTACAATGCTTACGATTATTTATAAATGAGATAAATTATAAATGATGTCAAATGTACTAAAAAAGTTATGAAAATGGGTCATTCTTGTCCTTATCAGATATAAAATTGTGCCATTTTTGGAAGTTTCAATTGTTTTTATTAACTCTAGTGGCAGGGATCTAAATGAAAACTATGAGAGCTATTAAAAATTACTTTCCTCATATCCAATTATTAAACGGACAAAATAACTTTGTAAACATATATATTTCGCAATTCCTAAATTTCGATTTAGCATCTATAAATAAATTCAATTCCTACCAACATTGTTGATCAAGCAAAGAAAAAAAAACGAACAAACAAACCATTTGTTTTACATGTTCCGGAACAAAAAATTATTTTCATTCTCAATTCCAAAAACATCTCCTGGAGTAGCCACATTTAGTTTGACAATTCATTTGTCGACGGACTTTAAACCATTCTATACATGTTCAACTAAAGTTCAAAAGTATTTCTTAAATTCTAAGACTTCCAGTTCGTCCAAATTACTAATAGAAATAATGAATAAACAAATTCATTGAACTATGAACTTTTAGCCTTATTATGTCGTGCAAATGAAACTCACACAAGCCAAAAAATAGATCTCAAAATTTAGAATTTAGGAGGTCGCTGGACGTTGAAGATTTTGGCAATTGATAATTCAGTTTGGAAAATATAAGATTCACCTTCTAAGTATAATTTAGATTTAGATTAGAATCACACACACAGAAAGAGAAAATAATTATAGAAAGAAATTTCCATTGTGTCCCAAGGGTAGAACTCTAAGTCTACACTTCCCCTTAATGGAAGACTTAATTGGAAACCTAGCACCAATTAAAGAAATGACGCGTCCTTCACTACATGAAACAGGAGCTATAGTGGCGATATTTTGTGACGACATCAAATGTCATTGACTTTGAATCGCTGCAGTAGTCTTCACCCCTATAGCGGTGACATCATAATGTCGTCTGTCATGCCCTCGTTATTTTCCCATATATTGTTAAGTTGATTCTTTATATCAATATGGTGGAAGCTTTTATCGTTTCAAAATAATAAAAGTACCAACAAGAGACGAGACGTGCTATATCAATGAATTTCTTAAGTTTTCATGATACTGAGCGTAATGTTTCTTTTTTACTTCTTCACTTTACCTAGGGTTATTTGGGAAGATGACTTATTAAATCCTTTTGTCGTTATATGAACTACTTAGATGAATTTGGTCATATGACTCTTAAGTGTTTTAGCGTATCTAAACTAAATGCACAAGGAAGTATACACAATTGATTATATAAAAACCATTATATTGATTAAGTAGTTGTACAAAAGATTCAGAGGCCTCAACATGGAAAATGAGGCTCCCACGGTAAACAAAAGTTGTTCTTATATTATTACATACCCTGTTTCCTTCTTATTTACATATACATATATCCATACATATGCTCATTCCACCACAAGACAATTACATTAAGTGAGGAACATTGGTTTATCCTTCCAAATTTTATGATAATATAAGTGAGTGAAAGTGTAGGCACAATATATGTTAAATTCATAGGTTGTTCCTAAGTACAATAGGAACAACGATGCATCATCATAATAAGCTCATATATCGGTTTCTATCACATGCATGATCTTACTTGCATCCCGAGAAAGTCTCCACTCTTCGGCTTGCCTTTTATAGATCTTTCGATTTATCATCTACAAAAAAGGTTAAGAAATACTAAGTGAACACAAGGTACCCCGTGAGTAACACAATATTTAGGTTACCACAAGGCAAAAAAAAATCATTTCACTTGACAAGTTCTAGAAACCAAAAATATACATAAGTCTTTTTTGAGTGCATTATACTGCCCAAACACTAGAATTACTTACTACTCGTGGTGCGCATTAATACCTTCCAACTGCCAAGTTTGGCCATGACAATACAATAGTAAATGGATTCACAATTAACCTCAGTTGACCCTTACCGAAGTTCCAAACAAATAGTATTATCAATTCAAATCAAACACCACATTAATCTTCCCTATCCCAGGATCATTGAATATGTCATAGTTTGGAAACAATTCAAAGAAAATCAATACAAAACGGGTAGGGCAATGCTAGAGATCTATATACAAGAAAACATCACATTTATTATCATAATATGAAATCAAAACAATTGCTTTTCTTTTAAAACACATTCATTAGTTACTCACCTTGTCTTTGCTCCTTTAAAGATTATTAGATGTTTGTAGGTGAAAAGTACATTCAAATCCTTGTATATTCGTTAAGCAAGGTAGCTTTTTAAGTAGTGATTTAACATGTATATGAAGGAAGCTCTGTTGGAGAGAGAAAAGAAGTATTTTAGAAGTCTTTGAGGGTGTTCTAAGACTAGCTAAATTTATGGACGAATTTCTCACCTATTTTCTAAAGATTTTTGGATTCCGCCAATGGAAAGCCTCCAATTATCCCTAGATAATTTACAACTTACCAATAGAAATAAGTCAATTGGAAGCCCAAGAATTCTTCTCATCAAACCAAAATGACAAATGTTTTTGGATTTGATTCATGTAAGAAATTTCAAGGTGTCCAAGTGGCTCTAGATTTTTTCTACTTATTGGTTTATAAACCCCTCAACTTAATGTACTTTATAATTAAGCCCTTGCATTCTCAACTATACCAATTAAGTACCATATTCTAGCTTTAAGTATTCTTTTACACTCAATTTGCTAACCGATTGAACAAAATCATTCTTTTAGCCATCGATTCAAACAATCATCTTGTCCTTATCAAAACAAATTAAAGTGTCCTCATATTCTTATA
>CAVNYN010205011.1:0-11565 GCA_963692815.1 Nyctanthes arbor-tristis | reverse complement strand
ATTTCAGCAAGTTTATTTCGACATTGAGCCGATGAAATGCTTGGAATTTGTTGTTAATTCTAAGTGATTATACTCATGTGGTGGAGTATGGGACTGTCAAAGTGTCAAAAGCTTACCTGGTAATTTCTCAAGTATTGTGTAAAAGACCGGAGAAGACAAAGATTTTGGCTTATTTTGGCAAGGTGGAGATTGTTGGATTTATTGTCAAAAATAATCCAAAGTTGAAAAGGAAAAGGAAAAAAGAAGAGTTCTTGGAGGAAAAGGAATCCAAATCCTAGAAGGAATTATCTTATCTTCCAAGTAAACAAAGCCTATAAATAGATGTGTTTTCCTCTTCTTTTATGTACAAGAGTGACTTGAGTCTTTGAGAGAAAAATTAGAGAGCTTAGCATCTTGTGAGTTTTTCTTGTAACTCTTTGAGGTTTGTTCAAATAGTAGAAATTTTAGGTGCTGTAGAGCTTGAGTATTTTTCTTGTAATACTTGGGGGTTGTGGGTTGGTGAGTGAAATTCTATATGGTTGTAGCGACTTGAATCATATAGTGAAAGCTTTGATAGTCCGTAAATTTGCCTTCGTTCTTTTATTTTTCCCTTGTCTCGTCAAATTCCTTAAACAACGATCCTGCGGGCGTAATCGGGAAATCTACATTAATTCCCAACATTTATATGGTAGAAAACTTATTAAAAGAATTAGAATCAGAAAGCATGCATGAATTACCCTAAGGGATTTGGATGGAAAAATTATAATTACATTTTTTAAATAAAAAATTTTGACGATGAAACACTTCTTTTGAAGTATCAATTTTCTTATTTTACTAAATTTCGAGACTCCTCTGACAAAGAAAAGTATTTGTTTTTTTTTTTTCCCTAACGAGTGCGCTTTGAATTTTTAAATACACTAAGCACCTCGGATTAAAATAAACCAAAGTCATATGCACAAAGGAAAAAAGAATCTTTGTTTTTGGAGGGGAAAAAATCTGGTTTTCTTTGGACCAAAAATTAAGATTCGTACCACTAAATACCAGTGCATGGTTCATATTCTCTTGAAGAACTTTATTTTTGAACAACTACGTTCTCCCATCGATGTTTTTCCTCCTAATTAGGCAGTTACGTTATTGACTAGTTAATTTGGTGCCATCAACATACGGCATTGTTCACCAATCCCAACATTGAAATTAGGATATATTACCAATTAAAAGCTCCGTTTGCCCAAAAAAAAAAAAATTAAAAGCTCAATATAAATATTGAACTTGGTACTTTAGCGGAATGAGACACTGATGAGTGGATCAAATTATTATTTAATCGAGACCCCTAATCCACTTACCTTATTTTTATTTATTAAGAGTTATGGAAAATTTTCCCAATATCTTGGCCCCTTCCCATTGGTGTAGAGAAAAAAGACGCAAATCAAAGAGATCGCGGAACAAAAAAATTTCTCCCTTTATTTTTAATGAAAATTAGTTTTTCATCCATGCGATGCATGGGAAGAATAATTCAAAATAATCTAACTTATTATAAGGATTTGAGAAATTAGATATCTACACATGTAAAAAAAAAATTGACATCGTCGTATAGTATCATATATTTTTTTAAGAAGAAGATTACATAGACGGATAGTTCCTTCTTTTTTGTTTTATTTTTAAAAATTTTTAACTATATATATTTCCAAGTATAGTTATATTTTATTTGAATTAATCTTTTATATAAATAATCAATTAATAAAAATCATCAACTATTAACTTTGTTTGTCTGCGCCAAGACCCATGTGATATGATGATATTTTAGTCACCTCTCAAACCCACAAATAAAGGTTCGATTCCCCCATCTCACAATTCATTTGTAATACTGATTAAAAAAAATTTGTTTGTACACTAGTAACAGGTGAGAGAATGAATAAGCCATTAATAAAGACAAACAAATATTAGATAAAGTGTTTTCCGAAATCATGGACCAGATTATCAAGATTGCTCGATTTTCATGGGGATGGAAGTAAAATTTTAAAAAATGAAAATAACTTGATGATTGAATTATTATGAAGATTAAGATAGAATTATGAAAATGAAATAGCTCAAAAATTTTAAAGATAACTCAAGTAGGAAAAAAAAGATATAGAAAGTATTTAACTCCACGATTACCACATTTGGAAACAAAAAGACCAAATTACTCGGAAAAGTGGAGGGAAAACTGCGATAAAATTATTAGATTTTCTATAGAAACAGATCGAGGTTCCGAGTTTGGTGCCCGACCACCAATTACTGTAATTGGTGGTCAGGCACAAAACTTGGAGCCCCGATCTATTTCTATAACAGGACTCATGAAATTATACTGCATTGTTTTTTCAATTAGTTAATGTATAGATTGCAAATTTAGTGGAAACTCTAGCATATATAAGTACATTATAAAAAAGAAGTAAAATGACAACCACAATCTCTAACTAAAGGTTACTTTAAAACTAACTTGAGTTTATGAGCTCTAATATATAATAAAGTTACCTTAAGTTAACATAAACTTAAGTTACCTTAAGTTAAAAATCAATATGCGATCTTTCGATTGGAAAAGAATGGAAAACTAAGATTAAAGAATCTTCTCCCCTTTGATTATTATTTCATTTCATGAATTATGAGCAATTATTTGAGATAAAAATATGGTTTTTTGTGTAAAAAATTTTAATGATTCGGTTGAAATTCTTTATTTTGGTTATTTAATTAATATTAAATAATTTGTTGAAGTTAAATATTATTTAAATTACTAGACTACATTAATCATGTTCATATTATTTTTTGGGTAATTATATTACCACTACATTAATTCATTCTCTAACCCCATTTTTCTTATTTACTTAAATATCCATAAACAAACTTACGTCAACAACCTTACGTTAATATATTCTTAATTAATATAAATTTATACCACCACAATTAATATTTAACCCCTTTATCTTCCTTACGTTATTTTTTTTAACTCATCTCCTCTCTGGATTCTTTCTCGTGGCCGGCAAATTACATTGCAAAATAGATATCAGGTTCATTGATTTCCTTTGGCACTCCAATAGATATCAATTGTCGACAACTCTTCATATATATATATCTACGTAATATAACTGACGACAAAAATTTTAAAAAAAAAGAAAAAGAAAAACTCCCGTATAGTAGTAATTGTTCTCAAAAGTTTTTCCGTTTTATTATCTCTCATTCTTTTATATTGTACACCCTAAATAAAATTCAAAATACCATTTTGATGAAAATTAAAATTTTCTTAGCTGTGAGCTCAAGGAAAAAAGAGGGAAAATGTGACTTTAATTTAGTTTTAATAGACAGATAATTTTTTTTTGACAAAAATAGGCAGATAAATTTTAAGAATTCATGAGTGACGATTTCTCTTATATTTTTATTAGATTTTAATTTTTGACAAAATGGAGCACACACCTGAGCTGGTATGACACCTGACTTTTATCTCTCTACCAAGAATTTGAATCGATGAAGGTTTAAAAAAAAATTGAATCGATGATTGGTTGGCTAGGATGATGAATGGTTGAATGTTGATTGATTCTATTGAATTAATTATGTTGGAAGATTGAATTGACTGGAGCACACACTTAAGTTGGTATGAATGACACATGACTTTTATCTCTCCGCGAAGAATTTGAATCAATGAAGGTTTTAAAAAAATTGGATCAATGAATGGCTAGGTGGACTGATGAATGGTTTGAATGTTGATTGATTCTATTGAATTGATTATGTTGAAAGATTGAATTAATTGGAGCACACACCTAAGTTGGTATGACACCTAACTTTTATCTCTCGACCAAGAATTTAAATCGATGAAGGTTTAAAAAAAAAATTGAATCGATGAATGGTTGGGTGGGCTGATGAATGGTTTGAATGTTGATTGATTCCATTGAATTGATTATGTTAGAAGATTGAATTGATTGTGGTGGAAGGAGAGAAAATCAAGACTTAAGTATTTTGTGGTATATAATATATTATTATCATATATTTTTTAAACTTTTAAAAGGTAGGTTATTAGTGTAAATTTAATGTGGTGTTTTAATTAAAATGATAAGTTATTTGTGGTGGATATATAATATGGTGAGAAGAACAATTATTGTAGTGGTAATATAAATTTTTTTTTGGTAGCATGTTTTAGATATCATTTTCCCATTATCTTTTGTTGCATTCCAAGTCATAAACAACATTTGAATTTATGCACCTTGCAAGTTTGTAAATTTACCACAGCTCTAATGACGTAAACTACGTTAGAAGATTAAACGCCATGGCGTGTGACAACTGATAAGCTTATACGCAACCTTTATTTTTTTGATGTGCCATACTCTCCCTACTATATATAAATACCCTTGTTTGCTCCTGAATCACTACACCTTAGTTTGATCTAAATATAATTAATTAATTCTGAAGTATTCTCCTGCTATATATTATATATACCTGTAATAATGTCTTCTTAATCCACCATTAATTACCAGAAGAGAATATCTGACAAAAATGCTACCGATGGCGGTACTAAAAAGGAGATTGTTCGTCCAGTGGCAAAATTTTCTCCTAGTTTATGGGGCGATCAGTTCATCAATTTTACGTTTGATACTGAGGTATGATCTCAACGAAACTGATTATGCATAACTTACTTCTTTTTAACCCTTAATTCATCGTTTCCCTAGAGCAAAATTAATTAGTTATATATTCGTTCAGAATCAATGTATCATATTTATCATTTACTAATTATCTCTAATAATATATATTTACAAGTAATAATTGAAAAAAGTAAGACAAGCTAGCTAGCTTGGCCTAAGCTGTATATATATTTTTTTTCACCGGCTGTAATACCTTCTGGCTGGACCCAACTATTATATACTTAGGCCAAGCTAGCTAGCTTGGGTTATGTGTGTGTATAGAGGTGTCAGAGTGCGCAGGCAGGGATGGACTGGCACCTTGAGGCCCGGCACGGCATGCAATTGAAAAAAGGCCAGCTTGTATATGTCTTTCTTTTGGCCCATGTACCTGCCCACTCGCAAGCAAGGCCTATGTTGGTAACGGGTTGGCCCATTTAGCCTTTTTCTTTGTTTCTGTTCTTGGGAAATTTGCCACAGTTTACATTTAAATTTGAAATAAATATATTACAATTGGGATTCCTTTTTTTTTTTTTTTTTTTAACAACATTTGAGATTCTTCATTTGTCTAGTTTTTAATTTTGTTTCCATGAAATATCTCTAGTCTTTTGGATTTCTATTAAAAGTAAACATACAAGAAGATAAAACTTATAATTTATAATAATAAACATCAAATATTCTATTGCATAAAAAACCTTGAAAATCAAATTTTTTTACATAAATTTATATAGCTGACAACTAGTTAATTTTAACACTTAGACTTTTTAAATTTAAAAATTAACAACACAAACTATTCATTAATTTACATCACTAAAGGTGTATAGGTTGTGTAAGGCTGTAATTTCTTAACGGCCGCAGTTTTTACTCATGCTAATAGTTTAGCGCATTCTTTATTGTTACTGTGGGGTCCTGAAGCACAAGGAGATTTTACTCGTTGGTGCCAATTAGGTGGTCTGTGGATTTTTGTTGCTCTCCATGGCGCTTTTGGACTAATAAGTTTCATGTTACGTCAACTAAAGGCGTATAGGTTGGCACATCTGTGTGAATGATTGCTATGACAATACCACTAAAGAAAAATGAAATTAATTTTCAGCCAAAAAGTGACCGAAAATTGGGGCTTATAAATGCGTTGCAGCAACCTGCTGCATTACCGATCTCAGAAAGCCAACCATGCAAATTTTTCATTTTCTTTGTCACTGGCATGCGGTTGACCGTTTGAACAGGCCCGCACGGCTAATTAGAACACGACTCGTGGTCCTGGGCTTTTCCGGGTGAGTCTCAGCCGCCGGCCCATTTTGATGCATGTCGCATGGTCATATGGTACCATATTATATCATAATGTATGGTGGTAGATCAAAACTAATTGTGTGTGTATATGTATGCATGTATGTACTATGTGTTTATACTTATAGCGAGTAAAACTATCATGTACAGTGGGCAGAAAAATATGGCAAGGAGATTCAAGGGTTTGTGCATGAAGTGAGAAACATGCTAACAGCTCCTGGAAAAGACATGGTGGAGGCCGTGAATTTGATTGAGACACATGAGCGCTTGGGCGTTTCATATCATTTTGCAGAGGAGATTGAAAAACTACTAGAATGCTTCTTTAATCTCAACATAAACTATGCTAATAAAGCATATGATCTTTACACAGTGGCACTTCATCTTCGTATATTTAGGCAACATGGCTACAACAGATCAAGTGATATCTTTAAGAGATTCATAGACGAGAATGGAAAATTCAAATATTCTATTAAGAGTGACGTAGGAGGCTTGCTGAGTTTATATGAAGCTGCATATTTTGAGAGTCCATGAAGAAGATATATTGGAAGAAGCCCTTGCGTTCACAACACAGAATCTGAAATCCCTGGAACCACATTTGGGCTCGACCACCCTCGCGAAAGAAGTAGCCCATGCACTTGTGCAGTGCATCCATTTCGGGGACCCAAGAATTGAGGCCTGTAAATTTATCTCCATCTACGAAGAAGACGAGTCCAAAAATGAAATGCTGCTGAGATTTGCTAAACTAGACTACAACGCATTGCAAATGTTGCATAATAAGGAACTCAATGAAATCTCAAGGTATTGCATGTTCTTGACAAACATTAAGGACAAAATATATAGGTATTGACTATATATTAAGTAATAAACTAACCATTACTTGCTAAATTTCTTGCAGATGGTGGAAAAATTAGGACCTTATTTCAAAGCTTCCTTGTGCCCGAGATAGAATAGTTGAAACTCATTATTGGGTAGTGGGAGTTTATCACGAACCGCAATACTCAGCTGCTAGAATCATGCTCACCAAGACCATTGCAATGACATCAATAATAGATGATACATACGATGCATATGGGGTAGTCGAAGAATTAGAAGTTTTAACAAACGCCATTTAGAAGTACATAAAATTTCTTCTTTTCATTTTTCAAGTTTAACTGATTTATGGTTTACGCTTGAAATCATCAATGTATTGTGCGTGGATATGATTATAATAACAATGATTTTTGTGTTTTAGGTGGGCATTAGCGAGATTGATCGATTGCCAAGTTATATCAAACCATTCTATAGTGCCCTTTTAGATCTTTATGTGCAATTTGATGATGAACTATCTAAAGATGGAAAATCTTATGCAGTTTATTAAACAAAAGAAGCGGTACATATAATTTTTTTTGATACTTTATATGATATGTTCAACTTCATTAACGTAGCTGTTAACTTTATGTAGCTACAAGAACTTGTGAGGGCATATTATGTGGAAGCCAAGTGGATCTTGGAAGGTTAGTTGCCACCATTTTCTGAGTACTTAAGCAATGCCTTGATAACATGCACATACGCTTATCATTCAACTACATCCGTGCTTGGCATCAAGTCTGTCACCAAGGAAGACTTCGAATGGCTTACCAATAAACCTAAAATCCTTGTTGCAAGCCTCATTATATGCCGACTCATTGATGATATTGCAACGTACAAGGTATGGTATGCACTTGAGTTTATATTTTCTAAATGATCAGTATAGTACTGCCACTTATCATCACTGGTGATAATCACCATGTTTAAATGACATTAAATTACAAATGTATACTTAAATGTATCACACGTCACTATATTTTATTTGACTTAAGATAATCACCGGTGATAATAGCAATGTTATTCTTTTATAAATATATGAATGTGTGAATTTTGTGTGATAACTTATTTCTCTTAGCTAAGAATTCATAAATGTTTCCTCCCCCTCAACTTTTTGGTCCTATTGATGGTTGAGAAGGGAAGAGGCCAAACTACTACCGGCATCGAAGCATACATGAACGAAAATGGTGTGACGAAAGAAGTGGATGTTGATAAGTTACTTGAAATGATTACAAATGATTGGAAGGATATCAATGAAGAGTGTCTTCGCCCAAGTTCTGCTCCGAGGGAAATTTTGATGCGATGTTGAACCTGGATCGTGTTTTAGATGTCACTTATAAAGGCAATGTAGATGGATACACACAGCCGCATAAAGTTCTGAAACCCCACATTGTTGCTTTGTTTGTTGATTCTATCAAATTATGAGGGTTTGTTACCAAACATACTTTCACATTTCACTTGCATCGTCGTGTATGAATAAGCATTGAATAAGCTTTGTTTTACGTGCCATTGAATTTTTCTTTGATCTATATATTTAATCTTGCGCGTGTTTCTATACATTATTATTAATCTTCCTTATAAGAAGGATCCAAATATAATGCAAATCCTCGTTCAGTTATTGCCAACTAAAGGAAAGTCTCTCTCTCTTGTTGACTCAAAAAAGTAATAAATGGTTGTCTGCCGTCCTCTTCTTCTCCTCATTCTCTACCATTGCAAAATTCTTAATTTCTTTTCTGTGTTTTTGCACTCTAGCTAACCTTAAGGTCAACATCCATCGCTGTGCAGCATACTAGTTTCAAGAAATTCGGGTATACATATCTCCACTTCCATTAACATTTGCGAGATTTACTAGGAGAGTTGGTTCAAATTGGGCTTGGGGACCCTGTGGCAAACCAGTGCTGCCCAGTGCTTCAAGGGCTAGTGGAGCTTGAGGCGGCCGTGTGTCTTTGCACTACACTTAAGATTAAGCTTTTGAATCTCAACATTGATGTCCCACTGGCTCTTCAGCTTCTTATCACCTGTGGGAAGACTCCACCTCTGGCTACACTTGTACCCTCTGATCAAGTTGAGTATATATATTACTAGAATTTTCACTTTTTCATCTCTAATCCGAATTAACCTTTTCTCTTTAATTAGCATGATATATTTCTATTAAATCGAACTTATCAAGCACGTTAGTTAATAAATAAATAAATTGCAAAGATGTCATTTTTTTTATATTAGGAAATAAACCCGGCCCCCCTCCACAAAGCCTTTCCTTACTTAAGATCTCTGTGTTCGTTTTTATCATTACTGTTTAGTGATTTTCAGTCATTTATATATGTTAAATATGTTATGTGTCTTGGAAATTATTTTAGAAGTGGCTTTCATCGTACGTGTGTTTGGATTTATGGTTTTGTAGGTCTTTTGGATATATGAAGATTTATAGGAGCACGATCGAGATGAGATGATGTCGAATTTTTTATTTAAAAAAATCTTGTCTTTTCTTCTTTTTTCCCGAATTAATTAATTCCTCCTTGATCTGGAATTGCTAACGTTTGGTTTTGTTAAACAACATTTGGTTCTATGAAATCGTTTGATGAAGAATCATCCGTTGTAAAAGAAGGAATCAGAGATTTTACTGGGACGATCCATGCGTTTTTTTAACTACTAGAGTTCTAATTGAGGGAATAAAGGGTGGCTACACGGGCAGGCTGGCTGGAAAGCCTAACCATCGACTAGTCTCAACTCGACTTGTTGCACATGTGAGCGTGGACGGTCCGGCCCAAGTAGGCTTCTTGTCCAACAGTATGTGCAAATCGGCTCGTGGCCGAAGACTAAAAATTAAAGAGAATATATGTAACCGACTAATTAAAAAACCCAAAAAAAAAAATAATAAATTCATACATGAATGATATTAGAATTAGTGACTATTTCTAAAAAAAAAAAAAAAAAAATTAGTGAGTAATAACGAGCTGGCTGGCTTCCCACTCGCCAAGCCAAAAGACCTCATAGGTCCGGTTGGGCCAAATCAGTATTTGAGCTTGACTCAAATCCAAACCAAAATGAGCCATGAATGGTTCAAGCACAAACTAATTAGGACGAACCACTGGCCACAGGCTTTGTGAGCCGTCCATACGTGCTCCATATATATCTATCTATCTTCTATTATAAAAGTGCCAATTACGGTTACTGTTTTCTGGAACAGTAACTCCTTTTTTTTATTTTTTTATAAAAATAGCGTACAACCTTCCATTTCCAGATACATCTACACTCTTTTCTTTTTTTCTGGCCCAAATCTGTTCCTTTCCTCTCGCAACAAAAAACCCCAGATCTCTCCTCTCTCATTTTCGAAGTCCTTCTTCCCTTCCACCAGAGGTAAGCTTTGCTCTTAAATTTGTTTGAGTAATTTTTTTTACACGAGTGCTTTCTGTCACAACTTTCACAGTGTCTCTTTCTATATTGTCGAATCAAGTCGAGAAAGCTCTAATTTTGTTTTAGGTTTTGACATGGGTTTAATTTCTGGCTGCTATTTATTTGTTTATATAGCGCGTGGCAAGTAATCTCATCCAAAGATACTTATGATGTTCTGATGTTGAATCTTGTGGGGTTGTCTTTGCGTCTGTGATGTGAATTTTAATATCGGGTTTCTAATTTGCCTTTACATTCTTAACTCTGTTGAAAATTGAGACAATTTCAGGAAAATTGCCGTTTCCGTTTTCCAACTGTAAACTCTCCGTATTTTTTTTTTTTTTGGAAGATTTTCGCTTTACTTTGGGTTTTGAAAGAGAACCCCTTTTGCTGAAGGAATTATAGCAGATCAGATGTTGATTTTCCTTTTCGTCCCCTTTCTCTTTTCTTTTCTTGCATTTTTTATTATTATCATTATTATTATGGTTACTATTATGATTTCCACCCAGGAATTTTACATGGAGTAAACAAGCTTTGAATTGTGTGAAGTGAATGTTTTGAAAGAAGTAAAATTTGGGCCATTTTCTCCACCAACAAATAAAAGGAAAATGCTTTGATGATCCTTTTTCTCATCTTTGTGTGCCTTATGATTCTTTATTTATCAAGCATTATTCTATTTTCAAACACGCATCCATAGAAGTGAATTTACAAACTGGCTGAACATTAAGAACAATGGACCAAAGTTAAACAATTATATATTTGGCAGATCAACCATGAAATCACAAATATGGCTGGGTCATATCAAAGTATTGGCATATTGAAATCTAGGATTTAGGAATTGAGTGATTAGAAGCTTGCAATTGGTTTACTTCTTTCAGCAGAGGAAAATGGCAGATTATAGCAAAGCAGGACAGAAAATAGACCCACCTGAGAAGACCCAGTTTTCAGACTCAGAAAACTGGTCTGGTCTCCGCTCCCCCCCAAAAAAAACAACACACACACAAAAAAAAAAAATGATGGTGGTGTCAAAAAAAAGGAAAAAAAGTGGGATTCTTTCTTTCAGATAAACATAAACCTCAAAGTACCCTGCACTTCTTTGTTATGCTAATGATTTATTGCCGTCCCTATGGATTAAAAAAGGTTAAAGAAGATGAAGAAAATATATAAAAATGAAGGCTAAAAGAAAGAAACAACCAGATGGTCATATCAAAGTATTGGTTTATTGAAATCTAGGATTTAGGAATTGAGTGATTAGAAGCTTGTTTTCAATTTAATTGATTATATGGAGTATGCATATGTTGATGCTTTTGTACGAATCTTTCATTTTATTCAATTTGGTAAGATCCATATGGCCTTTGTGGTAAATTGTCACCATATTTGTGGGAAAGTGTTGGGATTTTGTTTGTTCATAAAAAAATGTGCACATATG
>CAVNYN010205010.1:1804-30365 GCA_963692815.1 Nyctanthes arbor-tristis | reverse complement strand
TGTTAATCCCATTCATGACTCTAATTGTGATTGCGTGCTTATTTTCTATTGTAATATGTAATTACCTTTTATGAGCCTGATCAACTTGTAATTGCGTTAGTGAATTCGTGAGGAAACCGAGAGGTAAGTCACCAATTTAGCACTTCAATAGAAAACATAAATTGCATAGAAGATGGAGATATACTTTTATGATTTGTGTGACCACAAAAATGGTTTCTTGTTAATTAATGCACTCAGCTAGGTTGAAATTCACATAGAGATATAGTGGGTTTACTTGGTTGGGTAGATTTGAATTTGCTCGAGAGAGGTTTTCAACTAAACTTGTGAAACTGGTTGTAAGCACCTGATGGTGAATTGTCATGAATGGAATTGCATAATTGGAACGCCTGTTTATTGTGGATTCGTGAGTCTCAACGCTTTCATTTATATATTTTCTAGTTGCTTCAGATTAAAATAGATAGATTATTTAATTTTAGTTTAAACAACATCATTATTCTTTTATAAACTTTTAATTTTCTTATTCAACTGGTGTGAAATTAACTCAAGTGAAATAGGTGACAACTTTTCCTGTGGGATCGACATTCGGGACTCTTCTAGTCCTATACTACTTGAACGATATCGTGCACTTGTGATTTCGCCTATCAAATAGAAATATGCCCTCCTTAAAATCTTGTGCGCAAGGGACCGTTCCCTGAATGGCCGCCACGTATTCAGCTGTGCACTTCTTCTAAGACGGCCCGTGCCTCAGTCAGAGTGAGGCATCTTATCAGTGGTCCGCTGAAATTTCTTTTGTACAACTTCCATCGATGAGCGAGAACCTGGCAGCTTGGTGCCTAAGTCTCTTGGTCTCCACCCTTAAGGGGCTACTCCCTCCTTAAGAACTAGATGATAGGATTTATCCATTTATCTATTTGATCAAATCTCAAATGGCACTTTCCCACTACCATCGATGGATGAGGTTGCAAGCTTTCCAATTGGGATACTACCCAATTATCCAGCTCCCTTGCTCATTGCGAGCTTGGCTAAGGCATTGGCGTAGCTATTCTTAAATCGGGAGACCTGTACGACCTTATACTTTTCAAGCTCTTTCAGCTCTTCTGTCTACCTGTTCTAGTACTGAGAGAGTTTTTTGCCCCCGGACTTCATAAGTACCATTTGTTTGGTTCACCACAAGCTGAGAGTCACTCTTGATGATCACTCTTCAGACTCCTATTGATTTTGCCATACAGATCCTTATTAATATGGCCTCATACTCTACTTCATTATTGGTGGCATTTAAGTCAAACCTAATCTCCTGACAATAGTAGTGTCCATAAGGGCTAACAAGAACAATAAGGCCTGGCTGATGGAGGATCCGTCAGTGTACAACTCCCAGGTCGAAGACAAGAGATCATTGATGTTTGGTCGTTAGGGCGTGAGCTTGGCAATAAAGTTGACTAGAATTTGGCCTTTGATGGCCTTTCCAACTTATAGTTAATGTCATATTGGCTGAGTTCTACCGACTATTTGACCAGACTTCCTGACAAATCAGGATTTTGGAGCACTTGTCTCATAGGAGTGTTGGTTAGGACATTGATGCCATGCTCGAGAAAATAAGGCTGGAATTTCTTTGAAGTAATGATGAGGATGTATGCTAGCTTCTCCACGGGCAGTATCTGAGCTCGACCTCGTGTAAGGCATGGCTTATATAATAAATAGGGAGTTGGGCTATCCTTTTTGTTCTGACCAGCGCTCAACTTGTTGAATACTCTAAAACTGCCAAGTGTAAAGACAGCATTTCACCACGTTGTGGTTTAGAAAGTAGTGTAGTTTAGAAAGTATTGTAGGGGCTAAGAGATGCCTCTTCAGCTTGCCGAAAGCGACCTGGCATTCTTCCGTCCATTCAAACTTTTTAGCCTTCTTGATGACATCAAAGAAGGGTCTATTGATTGTAATACGAATCGATTCAATGCTGCAACTTGCCCAATTAGCCGTTGTACTTCCTTGATCGACTTTGGGGCCTCCATGTCTAAGATAGCCTTGACCTTCTCTGGGTTTGCTTCGACTCCCCTTTGATTGACCATGTACCCAAGGACTTTCCTAATGCTACTACAAAAGAGCATTTCTTTGGATTCAATTTCATTCTTTAATGTCTAAGGACCTAGAACATTCTCGCGAGGTCTTCAATGTGCTGCCCAGCTTATAGGCTTTTGACGAGTATGTCATCGATGTAAACCTCAATAGTCTTGCCAAGCTGATCCTTAAACATAAAATTTACCAATCGCTAGTAAGTTGCTCTAGCATTTTTCAACCCAAAAGGCATCATTCAGTAACAGTACAAACCTCTGTCTGTCACAAATGAGGTATGCTCTTCGTCTTAGCCGGAGTATGTGTCCATGAAGCTGAGTAGCTTGTGGCCTGTAGTCACATCAACCATTTGGTCGATCCTCGGTAGGGTGAACTGTTCTTTCTGTAGGCCTTGTTTAGATCTGTGAAGTCAATATAAACTCTCCATGTCCCATTTTTCTTCTTGAAAAGAACTGGGTTTGCAAACTAATGGGGATATAAGGCTTTCCTAATGAACTTCTTCCCCAGTAATCTATCCACTTCCCTAGCTAGGGCATCGTACTTTTCGCCGTTGAGAGGTCGCTGTTTCTACTTGACAGGTTTGGCTCTATGATTAATATTCAGTTTATGGCAAGCATGTTTAGGATCTATGCCCTCCATATCCTCGTGCTCCTACGTGAAGACATTCAAATTTTGCATCAAGAACTCCGCGAGCTGAGCTTTTAGTAGCTATTTTAATTCTACTCTGATCTTGAGCTCCGTACTAGATCTGGAATTATCAAGTCTAATAATCTCGACCTCGTCAGCCGAGTGAGTTTATGCTTATGTTTCTTCAGCTATCAGGTCAAGAGTCTGGATCTCTAAGGGGGTTGCTGTCTCTACAGTATAATCCAAGTTGCACTCTTGTACTACTCATTGGTCACCCACACAACTGCTGTTTCGTTACTCGTCGGGAACTTCATCACGTAGTGGAACATGGAGGTCGCTACTCTGAGATAGTATAATATAAGTCACCCTAAGATGGCATTATGGTTGGAGGGCACGTCAATAATTACGAAGTCAGCCATAATCCTCTTCCTACAAGGTTCATCACCGAGTTCGATGAGCAATTGGATCTGACCCTTAGTCTCTTCAAAATCTCCAGTGAAGCCTTACAAACTGGTTCAAGGATTTAGGTTTTTCGGGTTGATATTCATCTGCAAGAAGGTCTTCCAATAAATGATATTCACTGAGCTACCGTTATCCACCAAAGTTTTGTGAATTTTGATCCTAAAGACCGGCATTGTGATAACGAAGGCGTATGCGTGGGGATACAGCATGCTATACGCATCCTCATTATAAAAAGAGAATGAGTTCATTTGAGTGTCGGGCTGCCGTACTGTAAGCAAGTGGTAACAGCCCAGGTTTTCTTGTATGAGACCTCTACTCTGCCTTTTAAAACCTTATATACTGGGATTCTCGCTAATAAGTGTGCCGATCTGGCCTGAGTTCAGTTTTGCAGAACTCGGGTTTTGAGGTCTGCACGTAGATGAACTTGTTGATCCTGTCCCTGGCATCTTGCCACGTACTTGCTGAGGCACCGTCGCTATTAATTCTCGATCTCTCGCTTGAGGTTTCAGCATTCATCCATGCCGAGATCGGTGGCCCTGTGATATTTACAATACTTGGACTGATCTACATTCTTCATTGTTCACTTTACGGGCTTGGACTTAGGCAAAATCAGGTCACTCTTCAGAAGGTTGACGATGTGCTCAATTGACGTGGTTAGCTTGGGGAATGACTTTGAAGAAAGGGATGGCCTTCGTTTCTCCATGTGTTTCTCATATTCTTCTGCTCATTTTTTGTGGTCCTTGGCGGGTTTGTCAGGTCGTAGACTGGCCTCGTTCATCTCTTCCACATTCATGTACTTCTCTGCTCATCTCAAAAGCTCCTTATAGGTACTAAGGGAACCTCTTGCATTACCGACAAGGAACGAGTGTCTTTATAAAGTCCCAACTTGACAGCTATCAAGAGAGACTCATCCGCTACCTTTTTTCCATTATCACGACTTATTTGTTGAAACGGTCTAGGTAGTTTCTTTGGGGCTCAGACTTGCTTTGCTTGATTATCCGTAACATCTCTTTAGGTGTTGCCCTGGTCTTTGATCCCATGAATATGTCGCGAAGTCCAATGAGAGCTGCTCCCACCTATGTACAGGTTGGGAGACCAAGTTTTCGTACCATGTTTATGCGTTTTCCTCCAAAGTAAACACAAAAGCTTTACACATTATAGCACATGTTACATTCTGAAGCTCCATCCAATACACGTATCGGTGAAGGAGAGCTATGGAGTCCGCCTCTTTGTTGTAAGTCCATATCTAGGGAAGTTTCATTTTCAAAGGCATAATGGCCTCTCGGATGGTAGAAACGGAAAAAGAAGGCCTTCCTTAGAAATCGTCCGCGGCCTTTTCTCTGACCTGCTTCTATTAGAGGTCATTGAGTTGCCTTCTCAGCTCTTCTAGCTTATGGGTTTGTTGAGGAGCTGACTGTTGACCTTGAAGGGTTTCTCGTGGTGAGCTCGAGGCATCGCTGTAGCGAGGAGGAGGCGTTGGGCTCCTTCTCCTTTTCCTTCCTCCTTTTAGTCGTGGAGACTCTAGGATCTCAGCCTTCTCAAACATCCTTGGGGTTGAAGGTCCAGCCTTGTGAATGCACTACTCTCACTGGCATTTCTGGGGGAACTAGCGCAGCTTGTGTGCGGAAAGGAAAGGCTGTTCTACTTGAGCTTTTGGTTGAGGTGAAACTCAACCTTCTCTTCACAGGCTCCCTAGGGTGATTTGGCCTGGTTGGAGATCTATCAACATTTTCTGCCCGCCACAATGAGTCATCTTGTAAGGATTCTGCCATATTTTCTAAGGGTGTCGATGGACACTGTTGCTCAGTCGCCTCACTTCTCGGACTAGAGTCTCCACTTGCTTTCGTAAAGCTTCTATTTCAAATTCGACGGCCTGACATGAGAGTCCAGTGTCTGTGGCCTCCCGCCTCCTTCTAAATCTATGTGAGGGGCCAGCGTCTGTGGCCTCCCACATCCTTCTGAATTCTGGAGGGAGGCCCACACGCTTCTTCTGGTCTTATAGCTTGGGGAACCCTGTTAGCTCATTTTCTTCTTTGATAGGAGTTTATTATTTCCAAAGCTTTTCGTATCTTTTCCCACAGACGACACAAAAATTTATTGATATCAAATTCTAGCTTTGACTCAACAAACAGAATTTGTTGCGTGAGATGTTTTTATTTGAACTATTCTTCACCATAAATGTAAGAAGTGGGGGATGTAATTCATAAATGAGTTGAAATAAATGTGTACGTGACAGTGAAAGAGAGGTTTGTTAGGATCCGACCCCTTCTCCCTCTTTGTTGCCTTCTATTTGTAGTATGTATTTGTTATGCATTAATGATTACAAGCAATTAATATTGGGCCCACAGAAACCACAGGGTCAAATCAGCTAGAATTGAGCCTATACTTTTTGACTAAATGTCATCTGAACTTGCTTGGGGCAGGTTGCTATTGCCGCTGCATTTAATAACGAAGTGACATCAAGTGTAAGTGATAAGGCACTGCACGTGGCCTGCAGGATGCTGTCAGGCCAGTACCTTCCTATGCCTCGGCGTCGCGACCTCATAAACTTATTCGCATGACGAGTTGCGATAAGTTCTTCAGGATGGAGCCTATTTATATCAGGTCGCTAGGTCGCTTAGCTCGATGTTGCCTTCTCAGAGCTTGAGGTTGCTTGAGCAGAATGGGCGTGCACGGCCCATGTGGCCCATGTTCTGGCTTTTAAGGACCTGGGGACCTGGTGATTGCACACACTAATGTGTGCCAAAAGAGTGATAAAGTAAAAGACACAACGAAGTATAGAGTCCATTTTTCAAGTATAAGTGCCACATAACCATTGTTTAGATGAGTTCTTTTTAAAATACTGGTACTAACTAGTAAATAATAAATAGACTAAGGAGTATTATATCACAGAAAAAGGGAGACTATCCCTAAAATTTGCGTCCTTAATGGCCAAGAATGCTTTAAGATTCACCTTCCAAAAAAAAGAAAAAAAAAAGCTTTAAGATTGCCAGCATATATGATTATATATATGAATGCCAAATACATATTGCCCAAATAGGTATTTATCAAGTAGCCGCTAACTAGCCTAGTTTTTTTATTTTACACTTTGCAACAAGAAAAATGGGATTTTTGCCTTAATATCAATTTAGTAACTAATTCAATCAAGAACGAGTGTTTACTTTTATTATTATTAAGAAAAATAGGTTTGTACAATTTAAGGATGAAAGGATGTCAAGACTCAAGATGATAAATAATGGTGACGTACATCTTAGTTGTTGTCATGGAATATAAGTGCGACCTCAATAAAAGATTATATTATCTTACACTGAGTGACAATTCATTAAATTTTGTTTATGTTAAAGGAACTAGATGGATTTTCTCAAGTAGTCTTGAAATCGAGTTAATGTATAAGTAGATGATAAAGCAAAATCGAAAAGAAATAAAATTACTAATTACAGCTAAAATATTATTAACTTTAGATTGGAATTATCATCTTTAACTTCACATTGGCACTGCTATCTTTGACATTGAAACATGAAATGAAACTTGAATTACATAGATATTCTGATTTATGGATATAATTATGTAGGGATATATTGGGTTGACAACTCCTTACCGAACCACATTACACTTACACCACGTGAAATGGGCGTGCAAACATTTCTTCAACTTTTGCTCTATATTCCTTCGGTGTTCATGATAAAAACTATTAAAATAGCGTTACAAAACTCTCCTTTACTCTCAATACCCGAAAAGAATGATATTGAAAAGGAAAAAGGATGAAATGTATATAATCATGATCCAATTAAACAAGTCAAGTGAATGATGGCTTGACCAAAATGATTACAACTCTTCCTCAAACGTTATAATTGTCAAAGTGATGATTAGGGAATGTAAAGAAAGATGGGTAGTTGGTTGGTTTCAACTTTCATACATGTCCTGCAACCCCAACCCATCCCACCCACCCCAACTCTCTCTCTCTCTCTCTCTCTCTGTATGTATTTATCTGTTCCTCTCTCTAAACTTATCATTAAAGCCTGCATGAGTTCAATAATTGCAATGATCCCAAAAGCATGACATATCTAACCCACTCACTTCCTCTGTATGACTATTTTTAATTCCTACTTCCTTTTTGATAATAATAATAATAACAACAATAATAAAAATATATAGTCACCCCCAGGCGCCTGGGGTCACCCAGTCATAATACCCCACCCAGAGTTATCATTCATTCAAATAATAATATGCACATAACCTTATCATTAACAAACTCCATTATGCTCTTTTGATGTTTCAAATGTTGATTGGGCTCAAGATTTCTATTTTGAATTCTGGAAATTTTACACACTGTTATTTCCCAATTATACCTACTAGTTGAATTTCAACTTTATTCTTGGTCAATATTATGACTTTTTTGGTATCAAAAGAAAAATGACAATTTGACTTCTTGTTAGTTTTCACAACTATCATTCTACCGTGTTCATAAAGAAATATTCACTTTCTATCACCTATTTGTTGAACTTTATCATTTAAGGAATTTACATGCTCTTAAGCTGATTGTTTTAAATTTGCCACTCTCTTCTAAGTTGTCATATTCAGTTGAAACCTGAACATTTTATATCTTGGTAACATATACACAAATAGAATCGTATATAAATTAAGAGCAAATCAAATAAAGAAATGAAGAATATAATTAGAGTTCCCTTTCTAAATCTCCTGATGCTTTTGTCACCACATGTGATATGTTTAGATGTATACCACATGTATTTAAAATGTATATAATTTGTATGAAATACATATTGCGTGCATTTATATATACCATGCCACTTGGTGTGAGAGATGTCTACAAATTTTGTAGAATCATAATATGAGCAAACTTTTCTTGGATAAATTAGTTTAATACGGGAAGAAAATAACAAATGAACAATCACACTCATTGTCCAGCGGAAACTTTTCTTGAAATACTAAACTCTGGTCAGCTTGTCTGCTTAATTAAAAACATGTGGTTGGAACAAATTATGGTCAAATTTCTTCTTAAGCCGACCAAACTTTTGGGTGTCTTTTGATTTTTTTTTTTTTTTATATTCCAAAAGTGTGTGCTTTATTTATAACTTTGCCCAGATATCTGGTTGGTCAGTCAGAATATTAATCTGACGGGTAGAAGCAGCCAGCCGTCCGTCGATCAGAGTCATTTCATATCACTGATTTAATTTTCTAAGAGTTTGATGCCCAAATTAATACCGAACTGCCTTTCATTGACCCCTCAAAAGAGAGATTTTTACAAATTTTCTTGAAATAGATAGTAGATTTTTTTAATTTTTTTTCGTTTACAACTTGTGATCACAGAAATGATTGGCGAAGTTTCACATATAATTTGGTTTTTCATAAGATGTATGCTTTTTTCTTCTTTTTCAGCAGAGATGTGTGTGTGTGTGTGTATATATATATATATATATATATTGTTATGAAACATTTTTTTTTTGTGGGGTTTAAATATCTAATGTTCAACTTAATTAATTAGGGTAAGAATAGATAAATGTTCAGAATAGCTCTTTCAAATCCTGTCGCTTAAGTACGAAAGATCGACACATTTATAGTAAAATTTTTTTGTATATATATCAAGTAAAATGAATTCAAATTCATCAAATGGATTAGATTTTTGCTCGAGTTCCTACCTCCTTTGGCAAGAGATTTTAGTGTACAAACACGGGAGACATTGTAAGCAATTTGTAATTGGATAGAATTCAAAATGTAGACCATATAAAGTGGAAGTTATATCCTTTTCCAAAATCCATTGTTTTAATAATTAAAGTACTACATATCTTTAGCACAATTAGAATTATATTATTATTGTGTCACGTAATAATTTCGTAAAACTGAGATATAGCACTCTCTCTTCAAAAAACTTTAATTCATAGAATCCAATATATTTATAGGTTAAAAGAAATAATTATTATTTTTCGATCTAATAATTGTTAATTATCTAATCATGGTTCATAATGTGTTGGCCCTATATAGGTCTAGTATTGGCATCATATTTTTCCAATTATGCAATCAAATCTCAATAAAAGCATCTCCATATTCCACTCTTTAGCGGTGGAGTGCCCATTATTCTTTGTCACAACAATTAATTTGAATTGCATAGGGCAATAAGTGATGCCTTGTAGAGAGGAGGAAAAAAGGGATGTAATTATAATTGTAATTATTTAGCCCCTAATTTTTTATGTCTATTGATTAAATTGCACTCACAAAATTAATGCTATAATAATTAGTTTTGCTAATGATCAATTATTATTTGGTTTTGAATGTGTAGGATAATTTCTACATATTCGTCTAGAACTTAATAATAACATCTATATGAGTCTCAGTGAAATTAATTTTAATGATAAATTTTTCATATTGATTATGGATGATGATGATGATAACAATAATCAATCCATACTGATTTAAGTTATCCTATTAATTAACATTTTAAGATGGAACTACAAAACTAGAACATGCTATGCAAAATAAGAGGTAAAACCAGCAAGAAAATACAATTCTTTTATAGTAGAAAGAAGTTGAATTTGAGAAATGGAGTCCTCTCCACCCAAAACTGACCCGCGACAAGAAATATTTATCTTGTACACAAACATTAATATCTTATCAATATTAAGTAAAACGGCATCATACATGAACCTTCCTATTGAACTTGAATTTGTAGATTTGTCAAACCTACCCCTTCTAGACAGAACTAATTAAACTTGCCCTATTTTTCCAAGAGTATTAAATACTTAATAATAATAGTATACCAACTTTCATCATTTGTAGCCCTCAACACACACACACACATATATCGAAATAATTATTTTATTCATCTCCATCCCCTCTCTTTCTTTCAAAGAGACATATATACACATATATAACACACACAAGCACTATATGTGTATATGCGTATGTGTATGTATATAGATTTCTTCTTTTTTAATGTGGGTTCAAGTGCGTTTTGCAAAAATCTTTGGATTTTTTTGGACAATCTTTTACTTTGACAAAGGTAGGTTAGGCTATGAGATTAGCCTGTCTGCTTAGCAGACTCCACAGGACACGAGAACCCTTCTTCTTCTCTTCTTCTATTAATTTACTGAGCCCCTTCAATCAAGAAATAAGTCTATTTTTCCTTCTTTTTTCCTGAACTGAAATCTCTCATGGAGTTGGGTTTGAGCCTTGGTGAAACCCCAAAGGGAATCCCGTTTCTTGGCAAGTCACAGAAAATGGTCGCCGGGGAAGAAGAAGAAGAAGATCTAGGGTTTTGCATGGCTTTGGGCATCAACGGTGAAGGTCATCAAATCAGGAAGAATGAATCAAGAAATGATGGTGAAAGAAAAGGGTCTTCGGATCTGCCCCTGCAGTTTGATCTTCTGCCTCTCTCCCCGGTTCCTCGCAGTCAAGTTCCATCCAATCTTCGTTTTCCTTGTCTCACTGAAAACTGTAATGCCATTTTTCCCCTTCTCCTTGTTCTCTCTGTTTTTTTTTTTTTGTTTCAATCAGTCTTTCAATCCTCGAATTCTGGATTCCTTTTATGGGTTTTTTCCCCTCTTTTTCTTGAAGTTTTCATCTATATTTATTAATTTGTGTTTGCATGACAATTTTTCTTAGAAATTTTCAGCTCTTGAGAATCTTATAATTTTGAGCTTGTACTTGTGGGAATAAAAGTTCAATCAAACAGTTGTAAATGTACGGTTTAACAGTGGCAAGTGAAGGGAAGAGAGGATCGGACGAAAACAGAAGGAATTTAGGGAGTGAGGAAGCTGAAGATGGTGGAGCAATGTCTTCTCCAAACAGTACAGTTTCTTCGTTTCAGATGGACTTTTCGATTTATACGACAACAAGGGGCAAAAGAGATGGTAACGACGTAGATGCAGATAGAGGGGCATCGTCGAGGGCAAGTGATGAAGATGAAAATGGGTTGGCAAGAAAAAAGTTGAGACTCTCAAAAGAACAATCTGCCTTTCTTGAAGAAAGCTTCAAAGAACACAGCACCCTCAATCCTGTAAGTGACTTAATTATAAGTCTCTCTTTGCCTCAACATAAAATTTTAAGGCCCATATCAACTTCATTTGTTTTTTTTATTATTTATATATAAAAAAAGAAAGAATAAGAATCCATGGTTCTTATTTGTTTTTTTATTATTTATTTAAAAAAAAAAGAATAAAAATCCATGGTTCTTACTGTATTTATCTTTTTACAACTACTGTTTTCATAGAAAATTGAGAGTTTGGTCATCCAAATCATATTTTTAGTTGACCAAAAAGTTCGACAAATTTGAAGAAATGAAAAATATGAGGTGGTTTGTGGTGGTGTGAACCTGTTTTGTCAGAATTATGTTTTCCACACATTAGCATATGGTGTTGGAACTTTGTACTATTTTGGAGAAAGATCGCTTTATAACAATCTTTGGATTATTTTATAATTGAATTTTCTCTCTCGTTTGCCCATGGGTCTTTCTCACCGTTCAAGGGATTCCCGCATAAAACAAATTTGTGTGTTCTGTTTTACTTATGTTGCAAATTATTTTTTGACTCGTAAAAATAACTCAACATTGGTGTGCAGAAACAAAAGCTTGCTCTTGCAAAGCAATTGAATCTTCGTCCCCGCCAAGTCGAAGTATGGTTCCAGAACAGAAGAGCTAGGTATGTCATACATAGTTGATTGTACAAAGTACAAACAAAAATCTCCTAAAGGGGAGGGGGTGGAATTTATATTTATATTTTTAAAATTTAAACACTAGTTCTTGCCGCATTGATATTGCTGGTTGGTTTCTTGTGAGAATTTAATGAAACAATAATTTGATGTATTTAATGAAATGCAGAACAAAGTTGAAGCAGACAGAGGTAGATTGTGAGTATTTAAAGAGATGCTGTGAGAAACTGACAGAAGAAAACCGGAGGTTGCAAAAAGAGATTCAAGAATTAAGAGCTTTAAAGGCTTCCCAGCCTTTCTACATGCAGCAACCTGCCACAACTCTCACTATGTGCCCTTCCTGCGAGCGGGTCGCCACCTCCACAACCTCCTCCTCGTCCACTCCTCCCCCGCCCTCCGCCACCACCGCCACCGCCACCGCCACCGCTGGTGCTACTGCTACTACTACTAGTGCCGGCCTCGGCCTTGCGAAACCTAAATTATTTTCCTTTCTGCATGCTCAACAGACTGCTTCTTGAGCAATTAATTTTAAGTCATTTTGAGTTTAATTTATCATCTTTGCATGTGTACATAAACTTGGATTTTGACTATATGTTTTTTTTTTTTTTTTCCTTTACTAATTATATTTTTTGCTTGTCGAAGAATGGATTTGGTGTCTCTTCTGATGAATTTTGTTGGGACCATGTCTGAGTAATTTAATTAACAGACATTGATATAGTTATGTATTAGTGGTTTTCCATTAGATAATTGCACATTTTCTATTAGTAATTAATCTTCGGAACACAGATGAATTGCTACGCTTTGTTAACTTTTTTTTTTTTTTATTTTTCTTTTTGACAAACGTTGTTTATTTTTGCGTCATAAACAAACTTTACATCGACTAAGCATGAAATATTTGAAATGGTTTCCATATAAGAAAATTGAGCTATATTCATCCTATTTAATCGGAACACAAATATTAAAAAAGTATTGGCAGTATGTATAAGGATCACAAGTATTGTCAACGTCTTAAGAAAATTCAGGGTCACCATGAGGGGCCAATTTTGCCATGAGATGAGGCGATTGCTTCATGCCCTGAACCAATCAAGAGGGCCCATTTTGGTACAAGTGTATGTTGTTGTTGCTGTTGTTATTATTATTGATACAGGCGAGATAGGTGATGGGAGGGATAATTGGGGGGAGGGTATGTGTGAATATGAATATGTAATTACGATAGCACTTGTTCGAACCCCAATATTACAACTATTATTACAGTATCCTATGAAGGCCATTTTTCTAAACCTCGTCTCCAGTTTTGAAAAACACATAATTGACACTGGTCACCACCTTTCTTCTGGAACTAATTTATCTAGACCTATGGCGGGAAATCATGACTAGTAATATAGTACGCTGAACAAAAAAGTCCCACAAAATTGCCTTATGGAGATGGTACTGAATGTAACTACTACGTACTAATCTTTACTCATCACTTGATTAACTTGAATAGATCATTAGATTATTTAGGACTAATCTAATATAATTTTTGATCAAGAAACTGCTTTGCTTTTTTTTTTTTTGGTAATTTTGAAAGAGGAAGATTAGATTGCATAACTCAAAGCATCATTAGACAAGGCTTCCTCTAGCCAGATAGGCACTTGTTGTAAAGTAAAAGGATTTTGAAAACTAAAGGGGTGTCGAGTAATCCCATGAGCCACACAATTCGCTTGTCGCCGAACAAACTGGACTCTAACACTTTGAAATTGTTCAAGAAGGCTTTCTCTAATCTTGAATAATTAATTCAAACTCTGATTCATCTTCACTGCTGGAATTCATCGCATCCACTGTTGCTCTAGCATCCATTTCAAAGATAATGTGTCCTCGGAATTCCGTTCAAGCAGCCAAAGCAGTGCTTTCCATAATAACCCCATCGTCTCTGCTTCTTTGGCCGAGAATCCTTCGTCTGTGTGTGTCCTATGAAGCTGAATAAATTCCCCAATACAGTTTCTAAGAATCATTCCGAGACCAACACTGCTAGGTGCCACCGGCACCGCAGCATCAATATTACACTTAAAGCTGCCTAACGGAGGAAAATGCCAACTCTTGTGTTCTGTCAGCCTAATTCCTCGTCTGTTGATGAGATAATATCTTGAACACGTATTGTTTGTTTGGAAGAGTTTTGAAAACCTTAAATCAAGATTGCTTCATCATTAAAATTTAGAACACAAGAAAGATCACAAGAAGCTAGCATAAGCCATCTCAAACATAACCTTAAGTCCTTAACTAATATTTGTCAAACCTCGGGCTTCATATTGATTTTTGTTCGATACTACTAGTTTAGCGGGCCATTTGGCTTGGCCTCATCACCTTCTAACCTTCTCTCTACGAGGACAGATATGCTATCCTCTTTATGTGTTCGGATCTGTCTCACTAATCATATTTTGACACATAAATGGGACGACAGATCTCTTCGTTGATTTCTGGCGATGACTTTACTCGACTTTTTTAAGATGTCAAACCTTCAATTTTTCAAACATTACCTCGTCATCTTATAGAATAACAATTACAATCGTAATGATTGATTAAACTAATCAAGGAAATTATCAAACTTAATGATTATTTGAAATCTATGTGTCGATCATCATTACTTTTACGCGTTATTGTGGGGGATATATTCATATCACTCAAGACTTTATTAGTAATTATTATTACTGGAATTTCTTGAATATATATAAGCCTAGTTTTGAATTTAACATCTTTGATGTATTTTTTTCTTTTTCCCCCCTAATTTGACTGGGTCCGTCCAGTTGTGGAACCAACAAGTTGGTTTTAACTCCGTGTCATGGCAAAACAGGTCATAATATATGTCACGATAGAGTGTAGACGTTTGTTTTTATTGAAGTGGTTTTAGAACATTTTGGGTGAGTGGAATCACTTCAGAATTGATCCGGCTATTGTTTTTCTTCATTGTTTCTCGAAAGTTTGCTTTGCTTTTTTGTTGAAAACACTTAAAGACACGGTAATCTTTGACCAAATCTAATATATATATATATATATATATAGTTGAAGAAAATTAAATCATATAACTAATTTTTGAATCCGGATCAAACCGTGAAAATGCGGAGTACGTCTTTTAATTACTGTCGGAACCGACAAAAAGACTAATGCAAGAAGTTGACCCAAAATAGTGATATATCCTACGTCTCTCCATGGCATATGATTAGGCTGTGTGGCTCGAGTTTAGGGTTTTTTTTCTTTCCAATTTGTTCCACATCTTTCATTCTTTTCATTAGTTGGAAATTTTCCTGTGATTGTATTTGGACACCGATTGAATTTTCAAATGTATACAATGCATGAAGGGAGTAGAAGTAGTGGGAAAGATTCGAGAATGGTTGAGGGATGTACAGACCAGTTCAACACAAGAAGCATCAGGGAATTAATAGGAGAAAGGACAACACTCCTAATACAAACCTACGGGAGATAGCTCATGATTTCTGACTGTTGGGAGAAAATACTATCAATAATAATAGTGGGAGAGTTGACGGGGATAAAACCAAAACATAGCAATGATAGAATGCAAAAATCTAGTAGTTACCTACTCCCACCCTAATTTGATGAGAAATGACAAATTTTGCCAACGAAAGAGGAGACCATCATTTTACTATTGGCTTCCTCATTATTACCCAAAATGACAAAGAATGAGGGTTCAAATGTCGCTCCATCATCTTCTAAAAATTTGATGCCAGAGTTTTTCATTTCCAGTCGGGTTGGGACTCAGGTAGGTAGGTACAGGGGCAAATTTAGGAAATTTTTTTTTTTTTTGCACGGGTTTGAAATTAAAAAAAGAAAAATTCTTGCTTAAAAAAAAAGGGAAAAATTCAATTCGGCTAAGGGTAATTATACCATAAGCTTAATCTTTAATTATTAATTCCACCATATATTTTTCTTCATTTTTTTGTTTTCTTTTTTCTTTTATTTTTTTTTCCTTTTTGTTTTCCGTACTTCATCAATTCAATATATGGATGATCAATCTAGAAAAATAATTTATAAAAAAATGAAAGGAAAAGAAAATCATCCCTTCTAAAGGTGACTCAGCCACCCCAAACGCCACAACAAGCGAGATCCACAATAGACATTGCCTCTCAAAAAGTACAATCACCCAATAACTCAATCAAAACAAGCAGCCCCACTCTAACCTTATTTTTTTAACCTTGTATTCTTTAAAGAATTTGCAGATATTATTTTTTATTGAATCTTTCAGACTTTGATTCTTGCCGCAATCATGCAGTTTCTTCAGAAAATTTTCTCTTTTCGTGATAAGTTTCAAGTAATAGTGATGCTTTATTTTTACAATGGCTTTGTTTGATAAATTGACTCTATTACTAATTATTAATACTAATATCTAAGTACAGTGAGAGGAATTTTAGCTACAGAAGAAATTGTATGTATATGTATATATATATACACATACACATAATTGAAAGACGAAGTGTGGTGCTTGGGTATATTTTATTTTCTATGTTAAAGTTACTTTTGTCAAATTATAGTGGTGTATTTATAAAAACTACTTTTTAATTGTGGTGCAGTTAAAATATGATGGGTTAAACAAAAAATGTAGTGGTAATAGAATTACCCTTTGACTAAAGCTATATATAAAAATAAATTTTCTACGTAATTCTAAGAAACATTTTTTTGCTTGTCCTGTTGGGACCGTCTGTGGGTAGATACCGTGAGGAATATATTATTTTTGTTTTTTTAATTTTCTTAACTTTTTTTAAAGATTTTTTTTTAAAGGTAACAGCATAATTGTCATTTTATTTTATGGGATTAAAGACCCTGTGTGTCAATTTATAAAAGAATGAAGATATATAGTTTTTGAAAAAAAAAATAGATACTCAACTGATACAAAATATAAAAGTTAAGAACCATATATGAAAGAATAATTTATTTAGCACCTTTTGCGCTTGACACCATATTAAGATGACATTAAATAATAAGTAAAATTAAATTCACTTATCATTTAATGTCACATTAATTGTCGCCTAGACTGAAACCAAACGTTACTGGTGCTACATAGCATTATTCTATATGAAATTTGCCCTGTCAAAATGGCATTTTGGTACTTAAATAATGGCATTTCCATATTTCACTTCATGGAAACTCATAATTATAAAAAATGGCTAATGAAATAGATCTCAGAGCCCCGACCTCTAATAAAAAACTGCCAACTCACCTGACATTGGAAGCTCAGAGCACAATATGTTACACTAGAAACAAACCAAAATTATATGCATACACACACGCACACTAGCAGTTCAAATGTATGTTGCACATTATATGTATACTACAAAAGCATTCACACTAATGATAAAGATTAATAACTTATTTAAGAGTTTTCGTCAGATGACGATAATAGATGAATAACACTTTGAGGCAAAAAATGACTAAAATAAGAAATGATGTTATCATTATGAAGTCTTTGATCTTCTGTGTTTGAAATTGTGGCATTCAACTTTTCGATGGTTTCTCAATATAGTGCTTTCAAATTTCCAATTTTCTATATGATAATTGCAAATTTTCTTTGGATTTGAGAAAAGTAAAAATAAAAATTGATTACCTTATTTAAAAAAGGTTGCACGAAGCTTAATAATTTTTGAATTATTTCGTAATGGAAACAAAAATTGTAGAAAAGAAATCAACCAATTTATTTAAGGATTCAACTAACACTTAAGGATTTTAGAGTTTCTACTATCTATAGTATTCTCTATTGGAAATTATTTTTCAAATATATTTATCGAGGAAGAAGAAACAAAAACGACTAACAGAAAAAAAAATTGTGGTTTTGAACCGTGCGGTCGCATGGTTCTAAAATCGTAACCCGAGAGCAGCAAAGTCACAGCCATACCGCTGTACTATAATGCCTCGAAATTTCCCAACATAAAACTGAAATAATAATAATAATATAAGAAACTTGTCTCAGTGAAACATATCTAAATCTCCTGTGTTTGGGTTATTTAAATGTGAAGGGTAAAAATAAAAATAAAAATAAAATAAGAGGTGATGTGGCATCTACATGGCAACTACATGACAGACGACGTGGCAACCACATGGTAGATGATTGTCAATTACATAGCCGCCAAGTAGCAGCCATCTGGCATTCTCATGACGGGACAATAAATCCCCACATGATGGAAATAGGTGTTGGTTAGGAGAGGAGACAAGTGTCTCCTTTGCATATAAGCCAAGCGGTATTCATACAATTGTTTCGAGATAACTATAAAAAGGGAAGTAACCCTCATTTACAAACGCCCCATCTGTACTGTTCTCTCTTTTCTCCATAAAAATTACACCCTAAGCCCCCCTTCTCTAGTCTTCCCCATATTAAGATTAAGCCATCAATTAGCAAGTATTGATATTTTCGTCCTTTAGCTATCCAAATATATAAATTAGTCCCTTGACTATTGAATAAATTTCTACACGACGCTCTTCCGATCTAATGATTAAGCCCTTCTATACTAGTCGATCAACTGTAGAAGTCATGCATATTGGTCCTTTGCCTTTTAAGGAGTTACGATATTGATAGGGAATTGCTTGGAGTGCAATATAGTCAATATTGGAGGAGTATGTCTAGGAAACGTTGGAGAAAAGGGAAGTACAATTGGAGCATAAGAATACTTGAGGTCTTCTTAGCATAAGGAAGCATGTGTAAGTGATTTAGCCCATAAATTATGATTTCAGACTTTAGATTATTAAGTAAGAAGATGATTTTTTAAGAAAATAATATTCTGTAAGTATTGAGACCTCTGTAGTACTAGACTAAACTCCTCAACACTAAGAAATTGTTATATTTGGATAGATTACGAGGAGCTGACAATTGTTTGAGATATTTGGAGAACGAAGGCACTAAGGGGAAAGTTCTCAATATTTATGGATACTAAGGTTTAGTTCCTCAAGTTAGTTAAAGACAGGTGAAGGAATTTAGGAAACTTGAAGTTTCTACATAATGTGTAGAGTCCTTCGGGTCCCTGCTTTGAATGAAGTTAACCTTTATATGTATTTCGGTCTTTGTTTTGAATAGGAATTTGAAAGAGAATTCACCTTGAACAGTGAGTAACATGGGTTGTCCTTATGTTAATAAAACCTGTGCATTTCACTTGTTTTTAAAGGATTGATTTTCAAATATTGATATGATTGATCACTTGTGTGCATTGGATGCATTGATCGTGATACTTTGAAAGGTATTGAAAGTATTGATATATGAGTATTGGTATGCATTGATTATATTTAAATAATGACATAACTTGAACGGACCTATACATTGAAATCATTGGTCATTTGTATATTTGTATGTGAGGTCCACTAGGCTTGGTATGCTATCTTGTTTACTCCTATGTCATGGTACTTGCAATGATACTGGCTTGCATGGCATAGGAGGGTCTTCTAGTAGGGATGGTTGAAAAACCCGATCCGTTCCATATCCTTATGGATACCCGATCCGTGGATTGGTGGAGGAAATCATGGTTAATTTTGCGATCCGCTAAAGGTTCGCAAATTGGATTGGATCAGGGTGGATTCAATCCAATCCAATCCGGTTATTTAAAAAAAAAAAAAAAAAAAACTTTAGATTTCAAGCAACATTCAACAACATCCAGACACCCAGTCCTACGACCCACCCAATTTTGAACCCTGAAGTCCCAAATCCCTCTTTGTCCCTCACGCACGGCCTTTGGCTCACCGCCTCAATCGCTAATGTCGACCAATGGAATGCGGTCCTTCTCTCTAACTCCTCTCTCACTCGCTCCGTCACTCGCCTTTTCACAATCACCGCCATCACCAGCACTGGTAGCCAAGGTATCAGTTGACATAAAGTTTGCAACAATATTTCATTGTGCTTATGATGTTAACATCAAACCAGCTTAGTGTCCTCATCTAAGGTTTTGTACAATGGCAGGCATTTTGTGCTTATATTAACCGTTGGATTTACAGTATATGTGTGATTAGAACCATCATCCTAAGATAATTTTAATACTTACAAAATTCTCTCTACTTGTGTAACTTACATTGTGGAAGTTTCTTATGGCACTAATGTCTATTTTTAGGAATTTACTTAAAAACAAAAATGGCAGAAAGCCTGTTTAAAATGTTAACATCAAACCATCTATGATGTCATTAAACCATCTATCTAGTTGAATGATGAGTTTATATTGGATGTTGCCAACTTGTCGTGTTAACTATTGAATGTTGAGGTTACTTTTAGTTATGCTATGACTTGTAGCCTATGGACGTATGACTTTTGCTTTCTATCCATTAAACTATGATTTAACTTGGTTGATAGTTGATAGTTGATATCAATTTTATTTCATTTACTGTAAAATAGATTGTAGTGTAATGTATGATGTGAAAACTAAGTTAATAAATTAGAGTAGTGTAATGTATGGTGCTTTAAAAAAAAGTTTCATGGATCGGTTGGTGGATCGTAATCTTGATCCAGTCTGATCTGTGATCCGATCCGCTCTGATCCACGAGTCGTGGATTGTCGAGCAGATCATAGTTTTGTAAATCTTTCATAGAGCAATATGGATTGGTACTGATCCGCCCCGATCCGATCCATTGCTATCTCTATCTTCTAGTAAAGGTCAGTCGTGGGAAGAGGTTTGGATCCATGTTTATGTTGAATTAATGATTTTCATTGGTTGGCCACCTTAATGTTTATGTTCACTCCTTTGTCATGGGACTTGCAATGATATCGACTTGCATGGCATGGAAGGGTCCGTCAGTAGGGGGTCAACTAGGGAAGAGCATGGATATTGTGATTGATTTTAGCTCTTGTTTAGAGCATACGCTTGCTAGTGGATTACACCCTACTATTGTTGCTTGTATCATCTACACAACCATGTTTATTGATCTCACAGCAGAATTGTTGCTAGAGTTTGTGAAAAACTTACTCCTTCCATTCTACAATTTTGTAGATATGAAAATAAATGCTTTGGAGCCGATGTCCAGGAACATGACCGAGTGCATGCACATGAATGTGAATGGACTGATAATGTAAAATGTTAACCGCTGTTACACAGTAAATCAGTTCTTTAATAGTGTGAGGAACCACCAAGTTGATATTTTAAATACAAATGGAAATAGCATATTGTCTATCAAAAGTATTGACACCTTCCATGATGTAATTACTAAACTGCATGTTTTCTAAGTAAATTATGGGACAGACATTCATTTTGGAAATATCTTTCCTTGAATTGGTTTGAACAGAAACAAAATGATCTTCATAAGTGTTTGGTTAATTCTTGTCTTTAAAACTGATTTCCTTGTATTTTCATTAAAAATCATATAATTTGTCATAAGTGTCAAAGCCCGCTATGACTTTCTATTTTCCAAAGTTTACAGTCTTCCACTAAATGATCTTAATATATATTTAAATGAAATCGTCTGAATTAAGTCAATTTCGTGTTTCTTCCCTTACAAAATTGAAAGGATTTTCACTGAAAGTATTTCTTTAAAGTAAGGTAACATGCGACATCATGTAATTACATAATAAATAAATAATTTAGGAGAAAATTTGAGGCCGCAACATGCACGGCTGTACAGCAGCGAATCAGTGCGTTTCTCTTCGATTTTTTGGCCTTTTTTTTGGCGAATGATTGCGATCTTTCACTGCAATATAGATGTTTAATCGTGACAGCTCTTGAAAGTCTATAAATTAGTGATGGATTTTCGAGTTTTGATGGAAATAAATCCTGCAAAACAGAAAAAAAAATCCCGAAACTTAGATTAGAAATAGTTCTTGAAGTTCCTGTCCCGAGTTCATTTGTGCTTTGAAAGTCCAAGTTTGAGGTTTGATAAATCCGCAAAAGCCATTTGCATTGTAGTCTATAAAGCATCTCGAACAGAGAGGAAGGAAATGTACTTTTAGGGCAACGATTCCTGGTCATGTTTAAGCCTTTGTTTGTGGTTCATGTTTGATGTATTCCGATATGGTTTGTTCGGGTTGCAGCTAAAGTATTTTTTCCTTTTCAACTATATATTTCCCACATTCTTTTCTATTATTTTTTCATTCTTTTTGCAATTGCCTATGTATATTTACTTTCTGTCGCACTCATGATGAGTGGACTTTTAAGAGTTTGCTTGAGAAATGATGAAAGTAAGTACCTGTTTTGAGATTCTGTGGAACAAAATCTGCAAGCTGAGATGAGGATGTATGACGAAGAGATGTGACTTATACCGACAGTATAAGCATATCCAAATATGTATTTCTCTATTGCAAGAGCTATAAGAAAAATAAAGCAAAAATCAAAGACAGTCTACCCAATCTTGGAAATAAGAGATACAACGTCATTATCCCCATAACATGCTACAGCTTCTGATTTTAAAATGCAAGAATATTGTTGAATAATGTCTGCATATGTTGAAAATACATTTAAAATGAATGGCCATGCATCCTAAAAAGATTGTCATGTTCCACTGGCGACTTCCACCGGTGATCAATTTTGGCAGCGGGGCGGGCAACAGCAGAAGAGGAAGGGAAGAGGGACGAAATGAGACCGTTTTAATAGAAATCCAGATGGACAGCAAATGGTGTCGTTTTCCTTTATCTTATAACTTTTATGCTTTTACATTTTTGTTAAATAAAACGCAACTTCTAGTTGTTAGTATAAATAGGCTGAGTTTTATGATTTCCGACAATTAGTTATGCTTTTTCTCTGGAATATTCTCTCTTATATTTCTGAATTTCTCTCCTTATCTGTAATTCTTCGTTCCCATCTCTGAAATCTTGTATTTTTTAGGTAATTAATGAATATCCTCAGCTGGGCCAGTTATACCCAACTAGGTTTTGGTGGTTGGTGTTGATTTTGTTTGAGTTGTGTGGAGAATTAAGAGATATCTATAACATTTGGTATCAGAGCAGTATCAGTGGCTAGGAGTGAAAAGATGACCCGAACTTAGACTATTGAGGAAGCAGTGAGAAAGTTTGAAGGGGAATTGAATACTTCGGAAGCTAGGGTTGATCAGAAACTGTCCAGATCTAAAGAGAAATGGGCGTAAATGATAGATATGATTAAACAAAATTATCTAGATAACAAATATCACCTAGAAGCTATTAATTTACGACAAAAATCAATGGAGGAGGCGATGTTGGAAATGAAAAAACAAATGGAGGGCATGAATGAAATAGTGATGGTACTGGTTACGAGGGATCAAAAGGAGAAGGCTGAAGCTAAGGGCAAGGCAGTAGAGGGATCATCTATTCCCTACTGTTTTGGGCCTGGGATTTTGGGTACTAGTCCTAATTCGAAGGAACCATCCTCTTTCATGCAATCTGGACCGATATGGGGCATATCAATACTGTGGAGATGCATCATCCCATTTCTGGACAGCATGATTTCAGGTACATGACCCCCAGTAACCAGGATTGATTTCCCTACTTTTGAAGGTGATAACCCACGTAGTGGGTAAAGAAGGCTCACAGGTACTTCCTACTGTAAAGAACCCCTGATGACAATAGAATTGAAATTGCCCAGCTGTATTTAAAGCGTAAGGCAGACACATGGTTCAATGAGTATTCAGTAGCCCATCCTAATGCTGGTTGGGAACATTTTACTACTAAACTGTGGAAGAGGTTTGCTAGTAAAGTGAGGGAAGAAGTAGTTGAAGCCTTATGTAAGATTAAACAGAAGGGAAACGTTTATGATTATATGGAACAATTTGAGGAGCTCAACGCTCGGTGTATGATGGCCTTGCCTATCCTCCCAGAAAGTTATTATACTTCTGTATTTATCAGTGGCTTAAAAGAAGAAATCCAAACTTCTGTAAAAATGTTTGATCCTCCTACTCTCACTAAAGCCTTTGAGTTAGCCCAATTGCAAGAAGATCACCTCCTGGCCCTGCACAAATGTCCCAAACGAGTCAAACCACTCTCCTATGTCAAACCTTCATATAGTAATCAAAAACCCAACTACTCCAATCACTCCTATACTCCATATACTCCAACTCACCCGAATTATACCCCTATGACTAAAAACCCAAACAATAACTCCTACCACCCACTCTAGAAATTCAGAACTCTCTCTACTTCTGATATACAAACCAAAAAGAACCTTGGCTTGTGTTTTAAATGTGATGAAAAATATACCTCTGAACATGTTTGCAGAAATAAGATGATCAATCTTATTGTGGTGGAGGAAAACCATATAGAGGAGGTTGATGGTAAAGAGTTAACAGGATAGGAAAAATGTGAGAGTGAAGAAGCGGGAAATGCTAACTTCTCTGAATGCCCTGATGGGTAATTCCCAGCACAGAACCATTAGAATTCCAGGGAAGGTGAAAGGAAAGAAGGTATCTATATTGACTAATGGAGAGAGTACACAAAGCTTCATTGATGAGAAGATACTCATTGATTTAGGGTATCCAGTTAATACGAGAAAGACCATGCTTGTTAGGGCAGCTAATGGGGATAAAATGGAGAGTAAGTCCATTCAGCAACCTGTATGCTGGTAAATGCAGGGATCTAAATTTCAATACCCTCTGAAGTCTCTTAAACTAGGGGGCTGTGACATGGTTCTTGGAGTGAACTGGATAAGCCAGTTTGGACCTATCACTAGTGATTATAAAGAGGGGTGGGTCAGCTTTAACTATGGAGGTAAAACACTCACTTTCCATAGTGAAGGTGAAGGTAATTTAGAGATGATCTCAGAAAGCCAATTGGAGTCTTGGATTGAAGAGCAAGAATATGGACTTATGGCTAAGTGCCACAAATTGAAGAAGAATTGAAAGAAGTACCAGAAATATTACAGCCTATCTTAACTGATTATCAAGAAGTGTTTGCTACTCCAACTAAGCTCCAACCTAAAAGAGAACATGAGCACCAGATTATACTCAAAGAAGGAGCCCAACCTTTCAGATTGCGGCCCTACAGGTGCCTTTATATCCAGAATGCTGAGATAGCATATCTCATCAAGAAGATGATGAAAGCTGGTATTATATAGGTGGGTAATAGTTGTTTTGCTTCACTTGTATTGTTGGTCGAAAAAAGGGATGGTAGTTGACGTTTTTGTGTGGACGATAGACAGTTAAATCATCTTACAGTGAAGGATAAATTCCCTATGCCAATAATTGATGAATTATTAGATAGATTTAATGGAGCTGCTGTGTTTTCAAAAATAGACTTGAGGGTTGGCTATCATCAGATAAGAGTTAAAGAAGAGGATGTATATAAAACGGCATTTAGAACTCGCCAAGCGTTGACTGAATTTAAAGCGATACCCTTCGATCTAACCAGTGCCCCTACCACCTTTCAAAATTTAATGAATAAAGTCTTTCAGAAGTTTCCAAGGAAGTGTGTGCTGGTGTTCTTTGATGATGTCCTAGTGTACAATAAGGATATGAGAACTCATTGTGAAGATTTGAAGAAAGTGCTAAATATTCTCAACGAGCATAAGCTCTATGCTAAAATAAGCAAGTATGCATTTGTGTAGCCAACTGTGGAATACCTAGGTCATGTCATTAGCTAAAAGGGGTAGCTGCTGATCCAAAGAAAATTGAAGATATATTGACATCACCAGTACCCAAAACTCTAAAGTAGCTGAGGGGATTTTTGGGACTTACTGGTTACTGTTGGAGGTTCATTAAGGGATATGGAACCTTGGCCAAGCCACTTACTGAATTACCAAAGAAGAATGGGTTTGAATAAAGTGATTGAGAGAGTTACCAAAGAAGAAGTTGTGAAAAATCGATTGCGCTTAAAGAAAACGATCATGAATGTTCAATGGCTAGCGTTGCAAGGTTGTGCTTTTAGAGGCCATGATGAGTCTAAAAAATCTTTTAACCGTGGAAATGTGATTGAAATGATTAATTTTACTGCAAAGTAGAGTGCAGATGTCAAAGATGTTGTACTGAGTAACGCCTCCAAAAGTGCCAAATATATTTCTCCAGGCATCCAGAAAGAAATTTTGGCAATTATGGCTAACAGAGTCAGTCATATAATACTTGAGGAAATTCGAGACGCTTGCTTTTCTATTCTTGTTGATGAAGCAAAAGATGAATTAGATCGAGAGCAAATGGCCATTATCTTGAGGTTTTTGAACGCTATGGGTATCTTAACAGAGCTTTTCTTTGCTATTAGGGGTGTTTCTGAGACTTCTTCAGAAACACTTAAGCATGAGATATCTGATGTTCTTTCTCAGTACAATCTTCAAGTTCATAAATTATGATGGTGCTAGTAACATGCGTGGCCAATGGGATGGATTGCAGGCATTGTTTCTTAATGATTGTCCCTATGCATATTATGTTCATTGTTTTGCTTACAGGTTGCAATCGGCATTGGTTGCTTCAACAAAGCAATGTGATCCAATTTGGAAGTTCTCTATATTGGATAATGTCATTAACATTGAGATCGGAAGAGCACACGTGCTAAGCATACCACAGAGTTACAGGTTGCCCATAGAATAGAGAATATGTTAGCAAGTGGAGAGCGCGAATCTTGATGAGGAGCTAATCAAATGTCATCTTTACACTATTCAGGTTCAACTCATTGGGTTCTCATTATGATTCTGGTCTGATTATGATAGAAATGTATGCTGCAACTTACAAGATGCTTGAGGATATCACTTGTAGTGGTCCAAATTCCAAGGCTCGAAATGAAGCTGAGGGTGCTTGCACAAGTATTCAGAGTTCTATTTTTGTGTTTGGCTTGCACTTAATGAGGGCAATCGTGTGGATCACTGATTTTCTTTGTCAAGCATTTCAAAAGGAATCTGTTGACGTCCTATCTGCACTTGGATATATCTCTACTACAAAAACTCTTCTTTAGAAGTTGAAAGACGACGGGTAGGAGAAATTGCTTCAGGAAATAGAAGACTTTTGCTTAAAACATGAAATCACTATATCTGACATAAACAACAACATAGGTCGTAGGCCAAGGTATATGAATATTGAGCATTATTATCACTTTGAAATTTTCAATCAACGCATAGATTTTCAATTGGCAGAGTTGAACTCGAGATTTAATGAGACGTCGGTTAGACTACTTGAGCTGAGTGTGGCATTGGATCCAAAAAATTCCTTTGAATCATTTGATACAGATAATATCTATAAGCTTGTAGTGGAGTTTTATCCTGATGATTTGAAGCAGCATTAGAGGCATACTCTAATAGGTGAATTGAAATTTTATCATGCTCATGTGGTTCGCAATCCTCAATTTCAAGTGTCCACTCTTGTAAATTTATGTGAAAAGTTGGTGGAAACAAAAAAGGCAGAGGACTACAAAATGATCACAAGACTGATTCACCTTGTGTTAACATTACCTGTTTCTACAGTAACGACTGAGAGCATTTTCGGTAATGAAACATGTGAAGATTGCAATTCTCAATACGATGGATGATGACTTTCTTGCTGATAGTTTGATAATTTTTATTGAAAGAAAACTTGTTAACACAATAGATATAGACTCTCTTATTGATGAATCTACTAAAGTAAAAAATCGTCAGGTCCAACTAACTTTATAGTGTAACGTACTAAATTTCGAGTGGTTGCAAACTTTGTAATGCACCTGAGTTGAGTTTGTTTACTATTTTGAAAAATTAGAGCTTTTATAACTTTTTGAGTTTTCGATCCAACACAGCCCATTTTCGCGTGCTGGCTCGTGGCGGTGCACAATGGCGGTGATGGTGGCTGCCACCGAAATGGTTGTGATGGTAGAGGATTCAACCGGCAGCTAAATTGCTGCTGAGATTCTTGAGCTTCCATTGTGTGATTTGTTTTATTTTTCCGGCCAAAAGATTTACAAGGATGAGAGAGAGAGAGAGAGAGAGAGAGAGCATGCATGACTGGGTGTGTACGTGTGTGTAAAGGACACAAAAGACTTTGGCAAAGGAGAGATTCTCTCTCATTAACCACTTTTTAATGGTGGTTAAGATAACCCATTAAAAAGCGTCAGTAAAATTGTACTCAATGACATGGGGATGGTTCGATCAAAATTTTCCCCAAATTTAGGAGTTTTCCCTTAAATTTGGGGACGACTGGAGATGCCTCGCCCTATAAAATGTACCTTGAATTTAGAAGCGAAATGGGTTGTTGCAATGGAGAAAAATCTAAGAAAGGATAGAACATCAGCTACAAAATTTGAAGAGATCTTCCACTCAAACAAGCATATCATCGGTGGGATAGTCTTCCTTCCATCTTCAAACAAAAATAATCTTAATAAGCTCATCGCATGTCAATTTCAATGGGCGATGCCACGTCAAGCATGTTGATGAAATTACTCTCTTCATCCAAACCTAAAAGAAGGGCTCATCTGCGAATTCAGAAAATTTGTGACTACATGTTTTCAAATAAAATGCTCATAATCGTAAAAGAAGAATGTTAATCCTCCATCAAATTGTCAAGGATACCAACTGCCAGAGGGATATTTAAGCAGAAAAATGCAAGACAGGGAAGCATACCATCCTTGTCATCAGCCATATTGAAGTCGTCTTCGTCATCGTCAAAATATTCATTCTGTGAGATGGACAATTATTAGCAACACGTGGAAGGAACAAATATCTCAATATTGTGAATTGAAACGAGTGCTTGAATATGCATGTGAATGCAAATGTAACCGGTGTATCGCATGAAGAGACCAACTGGCAGTCTTTAAACAAAATGGGCAAATCAAGATTTGATTGCTAAGAAGATAGACCCAAACATTTTTTTTTTTTTTGGGGGTGGGGGGGGGATGCACCCGGACAATTTAACAACATTATCCATTGGGATAAGGTATATGAGC
>CAVNYN010205008.1:0-15271 GCA_963692815.1 Nyctanthes arbor-tristis | reverse complement strand
CTCGGGCAACCTTTTGGGGTTTTTTTTTTTTTTTTTTGGGAGGGAGGGGGATGTGCTGCCATTTCTGGCATCTGTTGAGCTCTATAACTACGATAAGAATACCGGTGATCGAGGACATTCAGTAGTTGAAGTTGATGATTTCTTTTCCATTTTTTTATCTGTCTGTGTGAATAGTATGTAGGATCCAATCCACCTTAAGCTATGGGGCTAAAGCCTAGGGCAACGTCGAATCTACACCTACAAAATCTAAAAAATATTTCAAATTGGAAAATGATTAGTACGGTGCATTGGGGCGTAGAAACAAAGGGACTTTCCCTTTTTGTTTGTGTTGGGTTAGTGCCTCTTTGGCATTAATAGTGGGATTGAAGGAAGGCAACGTTTAGTTTACCTCGTTTTCACCCCCTCTAGAGAATCCATACAGCGCCAGAAGTCCTCGGTAGAATTGAGGGACGACTGTCCAGGGGAAATTGGAAGTTTTGGCTCATTTCCAAACGAATTTAGCGACATTTCTAGGATGACAATCATTGAATGAAAAAAATGTATATATAACATGCTGCCATTTCTTTCTGGCAGCTAGAAATGGCTATACTGGGGGAAGACTCCCTCATCACCAAAACTCCGACAGCCAAAAGGGGAGCCCCCCTCAAAATTTTTTAATTAAAATATTGATATTTTTGTATTTTACCAAGAATACCTCTAATTTAATGGGGAAATTGACGAATTTTGTTGCCATAGATTTATAAGGGGATTTCTTAAAACGTTGAGGACCTGCAAGAGGAAAAATAAAGGTTGGTAACATTAAGTGTAAATTACTCAGTGAAAATATAATGAAAATTTAAAATGTGTGATAATTTAGTAATTGTCAAATTCTAGCAGGACAAGAGTTATAATCTAAAAATAATAGAAGTATTTCGAAAAATATGCACTTTCTACTTATTTGATCTGATCTTCGTTCGGCAGCCATCAGCGAAAATTCTTTATGTACAGCAAACACAATCCCACCATCCATTTGCGTCTTTCTCCTTTTCTCCGCAGATTCGTCTTTGAGTACATCTCTAAGTTCTCTTCGTACTCAGCCGCACTTTCTGTGCGATGCCATCCACATAGTTAGACCCACTTGGTAAAATTATTCCCTTCTCACTGCATGTGCAGATATACATGCAAATATATGCACAGATATGCTATGTATTTATTTGACACTGCAGTCTGAGATTTGAGGCCTTCTGGGTTCTTGATTGCTTTTGGAATTAATAAGGTGAGATGGGTTTTTCCAATCTTGAAATTTTTTGGGCACAACTCTGTTGTTCTCTTTTTACATGGATTATTATGTGATGTTTTCAGCCTCTCATTTACTTAGGTAAAAATTGCTTCTTTTTGATGATTTCACTCGATAGATGAGATGATTTTGTTGTGAAACTGCAAAATAGTAGTTTTCTTTTCGTTATGTTAATATATGGTCGGGTATTAGAACATTGAATACGATATCATCTAAAGATTTTTGTGCATTTTTGCTAACGGGGGAACTGTTGCTTCCAGCTTGAAAGATCTGAACGTTTTACCCATCTAAACTTGCTAATTTGCCAATGGTGTTTGTTTGGGGCTGGGGTAGGTGGGGGACAGCTATTGAAGTATCGTAGGAGTTAATTGGGGGTTTTGGCACATTCGTTTCTGATAGATTTTTTTTCTATGATTTATGGTTTGGCTTTTAGGTGTGGTCTCTGTAAGAGGAATCTTGAAAAATTCTGATGATTTTTGTTGGAAAAATTTCGCTACTTGCAAAAGATAATTTCAATTAGCATTATATTTTGGCCTTGAAGAAGGATCCAGTTTGCGAATGCAAGCTATAAAAATTGAAAAAGCACTTGTTGCTGGCAGAGGAAACTGATGTAATAGTGATTGCTCAATTCTCTGTTTTCACATTGAACTCTGAGTTCGCAATGATTAGTGTGGATCTCTTTGTTAAAAGGCATTTCATTAGCCAGTAAATAGGCTGCTATGGTTGGTTGCTATCAAATTTGTTGTCATCTATCCGTCTGATTAGTGAAATGTTCCATGCTAAACATGATATTGTTATACTCTTCCTAGAGGGCCTGTATTTTCTTTGAACTCGAAAGTCTTTATCCATCGCATTGTGTCTTCCAACAGCAACATACATTCACAGTGCGCCCATGGATGATTCTGGAGGAGAAATCAAGGTTAGTTTTGGATATCAATGTCTAAGCAGGAAATCAAATGGCATTGACATACCGTCTGCAACCAAACTCAAAAGAGCTAGCAGCTCCTTCTCTTGCTTGTCTGGGGCTGCATTGAGTGCCAACGCTACATTAGCTAATACAAATATATGCAATGGGTTGATTGGGGCAGAGATTCTGCCAACTTTGGACTCTCCTACTTCTTTCCGGAGGATTCCGTCTTCACCGTCGCTCTCAAATCTCTTGTCGTCTTCTCTTCCGAGTAGCATGTCAAACATGAGTTTTAGTCCATCTTCTCCAAGTGAGGCTCTAGGTTATGATTACTTATCGCAAAAATCCATGAGTTCTCCTTCAAAAAGTGATAGCTTCCTCAACGTAGTGGAAGTGCAAATAGCAGGGGGTGCTGCTGGTGAAGATAGAGTTCAGGCTGTTTGTTCAGAGGAGAATGGGTGGCTTTTTTGTGCTATATATGATGGCTTCAATGGAAGAGATGCAGCAGATTTTCTTGAGATCGGTATATGAAACAATTTTATGCAATCTGAACTTGACCAATTGGGAAATTGACCAGCCATTACCTAAAGGTTCTGGTTGTTTGGATTCTGAAAAAGTTGAAAAGAATGCCTACTTTGATAGCTTTGACATTCCTCCTGCTATGCAAGCGGAAGGATCGTTTGGTTTGTCTAAGCAGATGGTTCTCGGCAGTCTTCAACGTGCACTTATTCAAACTGAGAATGATTTTCTACACATGGTGGAACAGGAAATGGAAGACCGCCCTGATTTAGTGTCTATTGGATCTTGTGTTTTGCTTGTTCTTCTCCATGGGAAGAACTTGTATATTCTCAATATTGGTGATAGTCGAGCTGTTTTGGCTACATGTAATGAAGGCATTGACATGAATGGAAGTGAGAGGCTGCGGGCTGTCCAGCTCAAGATCGGAAGAGCACACCGTTGACAATGAAATAGAGAGAACCCGTCTTCTACTTGATCATCCAGATGACCCTTTGACAATTGTGTCTGGAAAAGTCAAAGGGAAGTTAAAGGTTACAAGGGCCTTTGGAGTTGGCTACTTGAAGAAGGTAGCAACAATCTGCTTATTATAGCATCTAAAAATTAGGTATCTGGTGATTGAATATTATAATAATTCTTATACTTGCTTACTAATTGATTTATTTTCATTGTGCAGAAAACTATGAATGATGCCCTAATGGGTATTCTTCGAGTCCGTAATCTCATTAGTCCTCCATATGTATCTATAGAACCATCACTTCATGTACATACAGTTTCAAGCTGTGATCACTTCGTTGTAATTGGAAGTGATGGCCTGTTTGACTTCTTCAGCAATGAAGAAGTTGTAAAACTCGTGCATTCTTACATTTTGAGAAACCCATCTGGTGATCCAGCAAAATATTTAGTAGAGCAGCTTGTAGTGAGGGCTGCAGATTGTGCAGGTATGGAGCAAAATTTATTGTACTTCATTCTGTAAGGCTCAGCCAAGAAGTGGGTACTGCTTAAAAGTAATCTTTGAGCTTAGCCTAATGTGTACCCAAGCTAAAAAGTTTTTTTCCCCTCCCCCTGAACTTGTTCGTGCTCTTACTTCTAGTTCAAAAAAGGAAGTTTTTTGAACTAGAAATTACTAATGAAGGGTTCGAAGATGTTTGACAAAAACTTAAAGAGTTAGTAATATGTGTTTTTTGGCTAAGCCTAAAATGTTATTTGTGATTACATTTACTTCATTTAGGCCTTGGCCAAACCTGCTGAATTCACCATTTATTAGATACTGCTTAGCTGCATGATGCCTGTCATGCTGACAGTTCATCTAAAATCATTAACATGGCCTATGTGTGGGCTCCTAAATAAAAAGTATGCCATAGATATTTTGCAATGTTAAATAATAAAGCTTTTAATATCAGAGAATACTACGGTACCAGACCGTGGGATGGGCCCAAGCACCCAAATCACCCCCTATTGCTGCTGCAGGACCACAGTAAAGTTCCACACGAAACCTGATTCGGGTTCCATAATATTCCTCTTAGGATCATACATATATATGGTTTAACTTGTCCAACTTCTTATTTACTAATGCCCATATGGGCCATGTCCTTTTCAAGTATTGATTTAGCCCAAAAAAATTTGTTATATAGAGCCCTTTTGCCATCAGTTTTGGTATATTATGTCTTTGTTTCTTACCCACTTGCATGAACATTTACTGATTTTTTATGTTATCTATTGATATCATCACAGTTTATGTGGAAAATTCAGATTTCCTTAGCTCATCACGCGTTTTATATTTGACCAAGTTATTACTTCTGCAGATTCTAATATTTACTGTAATTTCTACATTGCAGGTTTCAGTATGGAAGAGTTGATGAGTATCCCCGCTGGCAGGAGACGGAAATATCATGACGATGTTACTGTAATTGTGATCATCCTTGGCTCAAACAAGAGCACCTCGAAGGCGTCCACATGTCTCTGAATTCCCAACTCGGAAGGGGTAAAAAGTACCAAAAAATATTTTTGCTTTAAAATTATGTACTTTTAGTTTGCAGTCATTGTTTTGGACCTGATATATCCTTATGTATTATCTTACAAACATGTTACCTCTTGGCTGTGAATAGAATTGCCCCATTTTGTTCACACATTGTCTGCTGCAACAATTTAAAACCAAGAAACAAGAAAGGAAGCTTTTCTTTTTTCTGCAAATTAGCATGCTGAGCAGAAAATTTCCCCTCTGGGTTCTCAATTTTTTTCCTGCTCTGTGGTGAAAATCCTGAATGAATGTGAGACGTTATGTTTTGAAATGCACGCATATAGCTTTGATGCGCGTATAAAATGCACAGTGTGTTTGCGTGCCTATGCACACATTCTATGCCATACCCATGAAATTTGCTTCTTTTTATTTCTGACGGTTGATCGACGTAATTATGTACATGCGTGATTGAGTTCACTATTACATACTTTATTGTGGATATTTGGATGTCGTTCTTAGGTCATTGGTGAACTATCTATCTTTGCTCACCTGTTAATTGTGAAGAGGTTGAGGAGTGAAGTTTGCTAGAATCTTTAGACAGGTAAACGAGATGGCTTACAATTGTAGAAAAGTATTTTACAAGCCGATGTTGGAATGTTATGGGATGTTCTCACGTTTGATCTTAGTTTACAACTTCAATTATACCCTCTCAGATAGTTTACCATAATAATCGTATGATGAGATATTACTAAACTTTTATCACACCCCATCTTATAAAGATAGTTATTATACCCTCTCCATCTTATAAAGATAGTCTTGTTTCAATTTTCAAACAAATTAAAAAAGTGTAATTAATGTTATTGAAATACAGAAGAAAAAGTGAAGTTTGTTTATTTTACTAAGATAGACTTGTTTTTGTTTTCACACAAATTAAGAAAGGGAAATTTTCACATTTGGTCCCCCAACATTTGCCAATTTTAACAATTTCATCCCTAACTTTTTTTTGAAGCATATAGGTCTCCAACCTTTTAGAAATAAGCGAATAGGTCCCCTTTTTAAGTTTTCCATTAAAACCGTCTATTAGTGTGGGGGTATTTTAGGAAATTCTTGTAATATTATCCCAACCCTTGCCTATTTTAACAATTTCATCATCGACCTTTTTTCACCCCTATAGATCCCCAACCTTTGAAAAAATAAGCACAATAGGTCCATCTTCACTTTTTTCGTCGAAATTTTTGTTAACTAATCCACATGGACCACACGTGATGGTTTGATTTAGAAATATTTCCAGCTATTCCTAATATGTGATACAATCTAAACTTTTAAAACAATCAAATGATCAAATTCAGACTTCACATTTAGTTTACTTTAAAAATATAAAAATATTTCCTGTTATTCCTAATATTAGGCAAGAATTTTGTTTGGTGTATAATTAATAGATGTTTATCTTTTATGTTGTATTCTTATGTGTTTAAATATCCAGATTATATAATGGACTAGGTGGTATCTAAATTTGTCTTGAATTCATATCTTGATATTATCCAAGACAAAGTTGGATGCCACCTGGGATGACAATTTAAACTGACCCGATTGAGAGCCCGTGAGGCCTAAGTTTGAACGGGGCAAATTTTTTTTCCACCTATTGGGTTGGTGGGGTGGGTCAGTTTGGGGTTAAATCGGGTCACGAGACGGGGCAGGTCACGGTCGACCTAAACTACCCCGCCATGTTTAAATTTAAAAAATTAAAAAATATATTAAAAATATGGACAAAATAAAAAATACATAAACAATATATGAAAAAAATAAAAAAATATATAGATAAATCTAGATGGGTTAGTAAATGGGGCAAAAGTCCCGACCCGGCAAAAGCCCCGAATTTTGGGTGGTCACGGGGCGGGGCAAGGAAAAATTTTCACGAGTGCACCCCACCCGGAACCCGACCCATTGTCATCTATACCATTATGTAGCTTGGATATTTAAACATAAGAGTACAATATAAAAGGCAAATATCTAATAATAATACACCAAAGGAATAACTAGAAATACTATTAAACTAAACTAAATGTGAAGTCTGAGTTTGATCATTTGATTATTTTAAAAGTTTGGATTGTATCAAATATCAGGAATAGCCAGAAATACCTCTAAATCAAACCGCCACATGTGGTGTATGTGGATCAGTTAACAGAAATTTGGAAGGAAAAAGTGAAGAGCAACTATTGTGCTTATTTTTTCAAAGGTTGGGGACCTATAGTGGTGAAAAATAAAGGTTGCGGGTGAAATTGTTAAAATAGGCAAAGTTTGGGGATGAAATATGAAAATTTCCCTATCAAATATTGTAAAAATTTCTGAAAATACCCCATGTTAACGGATGGTTTTAACGGAAAACGTAAAGAGGGACCTATTGCGTGTATTTTTGAAAAGTTGGGGACCAATATGCTTAAAAAAAGGTTGGAGACGAAATTGTTAAAATTGGCAAATGTTGGGGACGAAATGCGAAAATTTCCCATTAAGAAAAATGTAATTGATGTTATTGGAAAAATGAAATTTATGTGTATTTTCCTAATATATCATTTCTTTTACTAATTATCTCATTTAAATAATTCTATTTCGTTAATAACAATGCACATTAAATAAGTGTATATATAAAAACTAGAGTAATGCTACACATACAGATAGATGTACAAATGAGTTTACAGATAGGGCGTAAAATTATAATTCTATCTATATATTTTCTCTTTCTTTCAATGCATAACATGTGATGAATTTGTAATTTCACACCTTTTCTGTAAAAGCATTTGTATATTCATCTATACAAATAGACTAATCCTAAAAACTAATATATTTCAACCATTTTCTAAAAGGAAAAGTGACCTATTTTTATGAGACGTACAAAAAAGTAATATATATCTATTTTTGTGGGACAAAGAGAGTGTGATAATGCTATGTAGCACTCGTGATCAGTGCTAGTTTAGGGGCAACCAATTCAACGATAATGATAAGTAAAATTAAATGTAAGAATAAATGACACATTTAATTCAAATTATCATTTCATATCATGTTGATATAACATTAAATATGAGGTGCTAAATAACATTACTCTTTTTTATAATTGCCTAAATATTTAAAGCCATTTTAATGTACAACTTCGTGTTGGAAAAGAAGTAAAATTATTTAATGCCAATGGCACCTTTTATAGTGCTAATGACTAGTCTTCACATGTAAAATTGACCAATTAGTGAGCGTCTCTTTATTAAATTTTTGATTCGGAGACACCAGTATCCCTAACAAGTAGGAATGCATAACAAGCCGACTGGCTTGACGGCCTGCTAATAGGCATGTAAAAAGCCCGAGCCTAGCAGGCTCATGGCCCGTATTAGACAGGCCAAAGCTCGAGCTGAGCTCATTTGGCCCATGCGGGCTAGTTAGTATTTATGGACTCAATAAGGCTCGTAGAGAAGAAATGATTTATATTATATTTTTTATTATTTTCTTAACAAAATGAAAAATAAAGTTAACGAGTTAGAAAAAGCTCGAGCTTAACCTTTTTTTTTTGGCGGTCGGCTTGGATTGGACATTTTTTTGGCTGTAGACAAAAAAACTCTAGTCAAGGCTCGTGAGCCGGCTCGACTCGACTCCTTTACATCCCTAATAATAAGTCTATGAAGCTAGTAAAGAGGAATGTGCCACATATACTTGATGTTTTTGTAAACACCCAATGTCTCTAAATCAAAATTACCCTTTGTTAGTGGTTTTCAATTGTTTGGCCCTCAAAATCCACATTGGGACTACTATAGTACCAGTACCATAGCTCTCAGCGGCAAAATGCTCATAAGCCAAAAGCTTGGCGAGCTAGAGCTTGTACTTGTTGGAAGGCGAGCCAAACCCTAGTGTGAACAAGGGTTGAAGATGGTGAGCCAGCTTGGCTCACCTTAGGCGAACCCGAGCACAAATAAGCCAGGGGCGAGCAGTTGATCAAAAGTACGAACTCACGAGCAGCTAACCAGCTAGTTAAGGGAGAACATGTTTTTTTTTTCTTAGCGAGCCCAGCTCAACTTGACGAGCTTTTGCCCGAGCCGAGTGCTAACAAGGCTGGGCGATACAAGCTCAGCTCGTCGAGCCATTTTGCCGTCTCTAGCTATCACTAGAAAAGAATTGTGCAAAAGAAAATGATAAAGAACTTCGCAAAATTGAAGAAAAGGAAAAAAAATCTAAAAACTTTCCGTTCTTATCTCGAAGGTTCTTCTTGTTTTCCATCAACAGATTTTAAATAATTAATAAGATGGCCAACATAATCACCTTTTTTTTCAATTATAATTCACATTATATGATGATAGCTTTTATTTATTAATATAAGAAAAAACAAATTAAAACATAATACAAATACCCACCATGAGGATCCTTGTCTTCGACAATTCATCATACCTTTCTTCTCTCAGTCAAACTAATAATAAGTAAATGAGGAAAATATTTTTCTGAATTGTGACCCTTTCAAATATAAACGACGCCGTTATCAACCTCCCTTTGATCCTTTCCCCGTTTCTCAATCTATTCTTTCGGTTATTCTTGTCATTATCATCCTCAAATATTAGCAACCTTCACTTCTAAGCAAAAGAATACGTGTACTAATAGACAAAATTTATTCTAAGTATTTTCCAGCTACTTCATTAAATAAAAAAGTATGTATATAAAAGATTATACACTTCATTTTTTGACTTTTCGTTATCAAAACCGGTCAAATAAAAATGAAGAATAAACCTAAAATTCTTTGCAATTCGTCTAATCGTAGATGTTGTTGTCCCCTTTAACATATTATCATTCAATTCGAACAATTTATGGCAAACTCTTTTAATGACCTACTAAAACAAAGATTTCCCTCCTATATGCTAAAAACAAATTGCTATCTACCAATATGCACAATTATGTCTCCTTGTCTTCTCCAATCGAACATCATGCAATTAATACTTTTTTCTTTTTAAACTACGTTATGAGAAAACTCCAATATTTTAAGAGATCAAACTCAAGGTGTGATTAGTTTCTATTGTGGGAAAACATGTACCAGTTGTTGAGTTGATGTTCATACATGGACCAAGTTTATAATAATAATAATTTAAAGTGAAAAATGAGAATAATTAATTAAGAAATAATCAAGAAAATCAACCGTGTTTTTCCGAACTATAAAAAGGCGCCTTAAATGTATTTAATTTAATGTACATCTTTTTACTCCGGCGGTTCGTCTGCTAATTGCCTTACCTGTTCAACTCGAAACTCAGAGTCTCAAGATTCAACCCGGAACCAACTCGGTGAGTGGCTTAGCCCACTGAAATGGGTCAAGAATCGTTGATATACAGCTTCGTGGCTCGTGGGACAGTGGTGTTGGCGGAGTACACCGAGTTCACCGGAAACTTTCCGGCGATTGCAGCTCAGTGCCTGCAGAGACTACCTTCTTCTAATAACAAGTTTACTTACAACTGTGATCATCACACTTTTAACTTCCTTGTCGAAGACGGCTTTGGTAATTTCTTGCATTTTGTTACCTATTGTTGTTAGCCGGTTTATTTAACTGCTTGATCTTTCAAGTTTTTTTTGGAGAGTTTGATTCATTTCGAACTGGTTTTTTAGTTGATTTTGTTGGATCTAAGCTAGAAAAACTAAAAGTTAGATTCTTTACCATTCTCTTTCTTTAGGAGATGCAGTTCAAGCAAACAGTGGTGATTAAATACTCAATTTCCGGGGATGGTTGAGAACTGGGTTTAAATTTTTTATCTGATAGCTGGTTTAGTTTAGGGGAAAGTGTGAGAAACTTCACTATTGAAGCATTCATTGAGTTTCTGTATTCTTGAAGTTGATTTCTGACAAAAAAGGAAATTGAATGAGGAAGAAAGATTTATGTAGATGAACCTAAATTTTTCGGGAACAAATTCTTGAAAATTCTGTATCTTTCTTGAGCATCATTCTTCTTCTTTTGGGTTGGTAATTCTAGAGATTTTGTAAGTTTTGTAGTTTTATTGGATGACTCTGCCGTTTTAATGCCTATAACAAATATTATTTGCTTTCTTGGATATAGCTGCATCAGGTTACTTGCTTATCTGCTTTCCAGGCAGACAAACATATGGGCTGTCTCATCTGAAAAATAAGTTAGAGCAATTTCAGAAATCCCGTGTTTAGGGGTTACATAAGCTTCTAGAGTTGCAACTTCTTAGACAATAGAATAAACTTTAAGCTTTCTAAATTCTAACTGATAGATTGTGGAATTGGAAGATTTGGAATTTGCAGGCATGTGAACAGGGCCGTTTGGTTCTCTGATGGTAGTGTGAAGATTTCCTCCTCCTTTTTTTTTTTTTTTTTTTTTTTTTTGGTTTTTTGGCCCCATTGCTGGATATTTTTATGGATTAAGATCAATTTCTATATGTGCTGGAATTGTACTTAGGCTTGACTTTCTTGGGCTCACCTTGTTTAAGGTCATTCAAGCCGATAAAATGGAAATAATCTCAAGTTTGAACATGTCATTGGAATTGTCTACTTTGCTGGGATGGCTTGAGACAAGCAGATTTAGTGAAAGACCATCAAACATGCTGCTCCAGCTTAGCTATATTTGTCACTAGCTGGTAGTAGCCCTGGTTGAGGAACTTGTGATTGAAAATCCCCATGGACTTAACATGTAAGTTTTATATAGAAGTTACTAGCCCTGCAGTGCCATATGATACTTAGCGTAGAACTGTCATGGGACAAAATTTCTATAGGATGGATGAAACAGAAATGGGGATGCTAAAATGGATATTTAGGCAAACCTAAGACATAAGATAAAATGAGAATAGATGTCAGCAAGTAGAGGTAGCACCAATTTATGATAAACTGTGACTAGTTAGGATCCGTTTTGCATTTACTTAAAAGACTATTGTTTTACAAGAATATATAATATCATCTGTGTAGAATAGGTTAGGAGAGAAAGGATTTGGCCGAATCTAACACGAGATATCGTAGTTGCTAGGAACCCAAGTTCCTTAAATTTCCAATAGATCCAACAATGAATCGACAGACTGATGAAGAATTTACTGTGAAGAGTTTTTGCTTGTGGTATTGAGATCAAATTAAGCAATGTAAAGCTTGGTTCAAGAGAGTTCATTTACAACTCTTGTTAAATTGTCATCGATAAGAACATGACTCTGTGAACTTTGGAGACATAAGTTACCTATTTTGACAGTAAGGTATGGTTTTAGTTTTAGAATAAGAGTCTTCATTATCCAAACGCAAGAATTAACTATAATACTCGTACATCTTTGGAAACAAATATAAGTTGAAGATTAATCTGTATTCTTTTTCAATCTTAAAAACACACCTTCTTGGAATTTGGAGAAATAAGTTACCTATTTTGACAGTAAGATATGGTTTTAGTTTCAATTAAGTAACTTTATTATCTAAATGGAAGAATTGAGTATTATACTCGTAAAAGTTTCGGAAACACATCACTTAAAATTGATTTGTAGTCTTTCTAAAGCTTAAGCCAATATACTTCTAGGATAATGTTTCTCAATCTTTTGTATTGAGTTCCTGATTTGTAGTAGTTAGGAAATTATAACATTTGCTTCCAACATTTTTCAGTATAGTCCACTGCTACCCATCCCATGTCTCTTTTCTTTTTTCTTGCTTTTATTTATTTATTTTTTGTGTCATTGTCAAAATTAAGAAATAATGTAGAAGGATTCTGCTTCAATTGACATGTCTTGCTAAATCATGCAGCTTATTGTGTTGTCGCTAAAGAATCTGTTGGAAAGCATATTTCATTCACATTCCTGGATCGGATTAGAACTGATTTCAAGAAAAGATATGGTGGTGGTAAAGCAAGTACAGCAATTGCCAAAAGTCTCAATAAGGAATTTGGGTATGCACACAGAAATAATTATGTTAATAAATTATGCAGTGAGGATGTGGAAAATACATATAAGTAAAGCAATTTCCAAATATATAATTTCAGGCCAGTTATTAAAGAGCAAATGCAATATACAATAGACCATGCCGATGAGACTGACAAATTATTAAAAGTAAAGGCCCAAGTTTCACAAGTCAAAAGTATTATGCTGGAGAACATAGATAAGGTATGTACTATTAAATAGAGTTATATTGACGGAATTGGATTTCTTTGCCACTTTTGATTGCTTTTACAAGGTTTTCAATGGTTAATTTTTTATTATATGTTCTTGCTAGCTTATGGCTGCAGTGCTTCCTTTCCCCTCTTATATTAACAATGAAATTTGAAAATCTCGTGTTTCAGCCACGGTTGTTATTTGGCTTTATCATGTAGTTTTGCATTAAAAATGTTTAATTAATTCTTAAATTCTTGCAAAGTTGAGAGGCAATAATTGTAATCTCTTTACAGTGCTGTATTATAAAATATCTAAGCAATAGTAGCATATTTGGCAGGGATGATTGGATAGACTAAGCTAGATAAGCAAGTTAAAATCTTGTTTATTATAGTTATTATAATGCTGAGTTGCCCTCCAGTATTTTGTTGCAAATTTGTACCATAAATTTTTTTTAGTGCTGAGAAAAAAAAGGTGAGAAGAGGGGACGAGGATCATGTAATGTAGAACCTGGGTCTAGTTAAATATTAAGCTGAGCAAGGGCTTGAGATTGACAAATTATTAAAAGTAAAGGCCTAAGTTTCACAAGTCAAAAGTATTATGCTGGAGAACATAGATAAGGTATGTACTATTAAATAGAGTTATATTGACGGAATTGGATTTCTTTGCCACTTTTGATTGCTTTTACAAGGTTTTCAATGATTAATTTTTTATTATATGTTCTTGTTACCTTATGGCTTCAGTGCTTCCTTTCCCCTCTTATATTAACAATGAAATTTGAAAATCTCATGTTTCAGCCACGGTTGTTATTTGGCTTTATCTTGTAGTTTTGCATTAAAAATGTTTAATTAATTCTTAAATTCTTGCAAAGTTGAGAGGCAATAATTGTAATCTCTTTACAGTGCTGTATTATAAAATATCTAAGCAATAGTAGCATATTTGGCAGGGGTGATTGGATAGGCTAAGCTAGATAAGCAAGTTAAAATCTTGTTTATTATAGTTATTATAATGCTGAGTTGCCCTCCAGTATTTTGTTGCAAATTTGTACCATAATTTTTTTATGGTGCTGAGAAAAAAAAGGTTAGAAGAGGGGACGAGGATCATGTAATTTAAAACCTGGGTCTAGTTTAAATATGAAGCTGAGCAAGGGCTTGTGAATGATGATGTATTGGGATCTAATAAGGACACTGTATATAATTAGAACTTCTCTCTTTTGCACTAAAGTCTTCCTTGTGAATTTCTGTTCTATGTTTTTCTCTGCTTTCTTTAAATCATAAACGAGTTATTAAAGCAAAACTTGTTTATTATGTGGACACAGGCTGTTGAACGGGAGCAAAACTTGACCATTCTTACCCATAAGGCTGAAGATCTCCGCAATTCGGTAGGTTATTAGTCAAAGTCAATGCACACTTATGTCTTGCTAATTTTTAAAGTTCTTGGACAGTTTTATTGGGAAAAAAAGGAGGAACTTCTAAAATTCTTTAGGCAGAAAAGAAGCTTATACATGCAGCTCTTACTTCTTTGTTGGCTTAACCAAGCATGTACCTTGCCTTTTCTCCAAGCCCTTTTTTCTTTCCTTTTCAGGCAAATTCATTCAAGAAAACTGGGGAGGAAGTGCGACAAAAGATGTGGTATCAGAATATGAAAATAAAACTGGTTGTGCTTGGGATCCTCCTTGCCCTGGTCCTTATAATATGGCTTTCTATTTGTCATGGTTTCAACTGCTCCAACTAGAATATCCTTGGCTTTCATTTGGATTAACGATCATCTTGGATTCATATTCCCAATTACATTTGCTGGAGGGGGTAATCTGGCATTGGAGAAGTATACAGCCACACTTTATATACACACACACACAGGTATGTTCTAAATGTTTTTGTCCCCTTTGGTCAATGTCATATGGTGCATATGTAACTGTTGCAATTGTTTGCTCTGAACTTGAATTGAATGTGGAAATTCTTTTCAAAGATTTATTTATACAGGAGTAAGAATAGAAGATTTTGATATGGCAGTCTTAAGAATAAAAGATTTTGATATGGCAGTATTTGTCACCCCAGTTGCTTATTGGTTATGTACATATGCCTGTGTTACCGATTCGTTGTATGTGTTTCCTAATGGTTTGTCTGGCACGATTTTTTAAAGTCAGAAGTTACTTTTGAATTTGTTTAGAGAATTTCTTGAAAGCTCTTTACTTTCTGTTCGGAAGGGTACTTAGATGAGTGATTTCTTCAAGTTGGCTTTAGATAGCTTTTTGAAAGTTTAGGCTTGTCAAAACGGCTTGGCAAGCTGAGCTCAGCTCATCGAGTTGTGTTCGTGCTCAACTGGCGAGCCCAAGTCAAAACTTGACGTTAGCTCTAGGAGTGGGCAAAAAAAGGGAGTCAACTTGAGCCGACTGACAAAACCGATCGAACCGACTCGGTTAAGTCAGTGTTAAAAAAAAAAAAAAAAAAAAGGAACACCGCGGTTTTTCAAAAAAACCGACCATTTGGTTGGTTAAACTGAAAAATTGGCCACCTGAACAATCTGTTTGGTTG